>JABUQX010034839.1:80000-82500 GCA_015478945.1 Trachelipus rathkii
GGTCCAGAAATTAGAAATCAGGTCCCATAGTTAAACTAATCAATTATTGTCTTTGATCTATTATTGTTATTTTATTTCTTTAAGTTATTAATGTTATTTTCCTTAATATTTCAAATAATGGAATTGTCTCTAAAGAGCCTTTAGTGTTCTTGCTTTATAAGACTTTGGAATCGTCCTACTATCATTTGTTCTTTAGATTTTACGATTATTCTTATTATTATTTATTCTTATTAATATCTATTATTATTATTGATTATTATTATGTTATTACTTTTAGATTTTTCTTATTCTTATTATTTTTCATTTTCTTAATCTACATCTTCTGTTATATATCGGCGTTATAGACACTCTAAGAATATATATATATATATAATATATTAATATATATATATATATATATTATATATATATATATATACTAATATATATTATACTATCTGTATCTCTCTTTATTATACTATGGTATAACGCACTTAGTGTCTTTCTTACATAAAAATATATAAAATACAATGGATATAAACAGATATATCCTATATCTACAATCTGTGGGTGAGAAAATATATATGTAGATTTTATAAATATCTATATATAATATATAATATATATATATTATAATATATATATATATATAGATTTATATATATTATATATTATAGATATATATATATATATAATACTATTATAATGTTTTACAGTATATGAAATAAAGTGAAATTAATTGTATAAATTTAATAGCCTATATTATTATTAAAAATATATATTACTAGGTATATTATATATATATATATAATATATATATATATATACTATATATATATATTATTTATATAATTAATATATATATTAATAATATATTAATATATATATATATATATAATATATATATATATATAATATATAATATCATATAATATTTATAGATATTATATATACATATAGTATTAGCCTAGGTAAGTATACAATAAATATGATTAAAAACAAAAATATGAATCCTCAATGATAGTATTATAAAATTTTATTTAGTAAAATATGATAATATATTTTATATACTATATATATTAATTATATTATATGTAATATAATATATATATATATAAGTGAGATTTGCCTCACTAAAATATAGTAAAAGTAGAGATATACTAACACTTAAATCTTATATTACAATAACATATAATATATATTAATATATATAGTATCATAGGATAAGTGGTTCAAGATAAGAATATATCATATAATGTTATAATACTATAGAACTATATAAAATATTTACATAATATCATAATATTTCTAAAAGTATAAATATATTTTAATAACAAACATCATCAAAAAGATTTATTATGTAAAAAATGTAGGGAAGTATAATACTTCAATTTATAATATATTATGTACTATATACTTATACTAATAACTATTATATAGTTATATATTCAATAATTATTATATAGTTGAGTATATTGTACTATATATAATATCAATAGCATAAATATTAGCAAAATGTAATTAATGATTTAATGTTTGAATATAATATATATTATCACTATATTATATTGAATATAATATATAATATTATATAATTATAGTATATTTATATTTATATATTGTAAAGAATTATACTCACTACATAAAATAATCTTTCTTATATATATTTTATATATAATATAACATACTAATATAAGCGACTAAGTATAATATAGATATATTCATACACAAACTGCCAGATTTGTCTTCTACTTGCATAAATTTGATATTTTAATGCTACAGTTTGCTTGTATTATAGACCTTTCAATAGTATTAGGAGGTATATTATATGAATTCCCAATAAACTATGAGTAGTAAATACAGAATATATATACTCATAGATTATATATATATAAATATTATTACTCATAGTAATAAACCCTGAAACTAATTCCCACAAGGAATTCCCAACTACTACCCTATTCGATAGTATAAATATTAATATCTATAGTAATACTCATATAATAAACATTTATCACTGCAATTTATTATTATATTATATTTATAGTACATATATTAAATACAAGTAAGTGCCATTTCCCAATATAAATTATAGGTACAACCCATATAATAAAGAATATAAAATAAAAATTAGTATTATAGTATATACCCGTACCTCTATATTATAGTTTTACATTAGATAATATTTCTTTATTTCAAAAATATAAAAAAAAAAAATCAATAACTCACTAATAAAAATGCAATGCCTACTAAGACAAATAAAAATTGTTACATATTTAGCATGATTCAACTACTGAACTGTAGTAATGCAAGTTAAACTCTTTCCCATCCCACCTCTATCCCACCCTCACCCTTGTCGAGTACCTCCGCTCCCCACCCCAACCCACCTCAACCCACCCTACCTCATCCCACCCCATCCCACCCCAAGAATTAAAATAGCTTCGGGAAGCCTAAAACATTTAATAGTTTGCGAGTTAAAGGAAAGGTTAGATAATAATTCATCAGAAGGTCCTAGAAGTGA
>JABUQX010034839.1:87500-127500 GCA_015478945.1 Trachelipus rathkii
AGCAAGGAAAAAATTTGGAATTATTTTTATTTATTCGTGATTATTTTGTTAAACCAGAGAAAAAACATTACCAATTATCGTAATTATTTATGAAAAGCAAAGCGACTGCTAATAATTTATTATTAACATTAATTTAAAACATATTCATAATAAAACATATCTTAAATAAAGGTAGTAATAATTAATAAGACCTATTCTTTAATATTATATGTAATAATAAGAAAAATAATAATAATAATAATATTAATAATAATAATAATAATAATAATAATAATAATAATAATAATAATAATAATAATAATAATAATAATAATAATAATAATAATAATAATAATAATAATAATAATAAGATAATAATAATAATAATAATAATAATAATAATAATAATAATCTAGTTCAAAATCTTAAATCTAAAACTCCAATAACAATAAATAGATTTTATTCACTTATCCATAGGATATAAATAATAAAATAATAAAAGGAATTCATAATAAAAAGAAATAAAAATATTTTATTTGGTTAAATAAAAAAAAGATTTAAATTTTATCTTTAATAAAATTTCTCAAAAAATAAAATAAGGATTTTAAATTTTAGGAAGTTTTATTGTGAGTTTATGAAAACGGTCCAAGTATATATATATGGTAATATGATCCGTATATATGTAGATATATGAGTTATCCATTATCAGTAATATATTCCTTCTATATATTATAATAATAATAATATAGTATATTATAATTAGTATTTTATAAATATATAATATTAAAATATAAAATATAAAAGGTTAATATAATATACTGTATATAGTAATATATTATATAGATAAGCTAGTACTAACTATATAAGTACCTACTCATAAAAGTGGCATAACATACTATATAACCTAGTGAGAATAGTATATATATTATAACTCACTAGTAAAAATACGTTATAATTTAATATAATATATTTAAATAATAATAAATATAGTATCTCTATTACCAGAGAATATTGTTTAATTTAACATAAGTAGATATATTCAATAAAGTAGTAAAGTATATATAATATAATACCGTTACTATAATAATTTATAATATAAATAAGATTTTTAATAAATAGTATATTGTATAAAAATAACCTCTAAATAAGAATTTCCTCTGCTGGATGAATCTCTGGCATATAGGGAATGAAAGCGTGATGTGTTTGAGCCCAGAACAGAGGGAAATTACAATTAAGGGTAGTTAAATTATACAATACCTATCAAACTGCTGGTTGTATTTTCTCCCCTTTGATTAGATGGATGAGCATTATATTTATTCAATATATATTGTAAATATTTAAGATATCTATATATAATAATAAGTTATAGTCTACATAAGTATATACAAATAATAATATTAAATTTTATAAAGTTAAATTATCACAATATAGCCAATCCTATATTACTCTTATTAAATTTCCTATATTATATGATTAGTATTATAATTTATAAATTCTTTATATTTATATTTTACATTATTGTGAGCTATCCTTATATAAGTGTCAACTTATATGGTGTTATAGTCATTACGATGGCTATATATAAAAGTAATAATATTATATATATTATACTAATAGTTAGAGTGGGATGGTTTTAAACAATTGGTTTTTAACCATTAGAAGTTGAAACCATGTTATATAATACGCACATAGAAAACACACAATGGTAACAAAAAACCATGACATAAAATATTAAAAAATAAATGAAAAATAATGGGTTTTCTTTAGCATGTTGATGTGGTTTTCTCAATTTTTCAATCGAAGAGTAACTGAAAGGCAATAAAAAACTTTCTGCTGTTTTCTGTAATCATTTTGTTGATGAGTATTATAATACTATATATAATATATAAGAATAATAAATGATATATATATAGAGATATATATTATATATATATATAGATAGTATATATATAATTATATACGTAATTAATATTATAATATATATATATTAATTATATAATTGTATTATATGATAATTCATAATATTCTATACATAATTATGGAAATTATACATGTTAAGGAAGATTACTTGTTAAATCGTGAGCAATGATGGCGAGTCATTTTCTACCACAGATGCCACTATTTACAAATTGTTTCCTATAATAAAATTCATGTGTTGGAGTGTGTGTGGGCCACAGCATTAACCAAGCTAGAAGCATAGTGGACTGTGATAACTAAGTGAAAGCTGTTTAATACCTTTGAGAAAAAATAAATGAACAGGAGACCTGAGTACAGACTTAAACATCCATCGCACTGCTAACATACATGATTTATGTGGCAAAGTAAAAGAGGATAATCATCAGGCAGTGAGCAGAAGCTTCATTTATTGTCGTATAATTTTATCCATAGAACTCATCAGAACCGCACAGTTACTCGAGGATGAGTATCAAAAAGCAATGCGAATTTTAATGAAGATAATTGCGATATCCTGAATTGTTAATGGCAACATTTTTATATATACTTTCCAAGAGGAAATTCTCCCTCCAATCTCATTAAATGTTACACTACTTTGATGAATTTCTTTGTCCCAGAGCAGAAACTCTCCTCTTGTACAGATCTCTCAAAAGAAACATTAGATAGACGAAGGTCCACTAATATATAATATAGTAAGGACTAAATTAATCAGCAAAGTTCATCAAATGCTAATTTGAAAGCACGGCCATTTCTCAACTTATCAACTCTCGATAAACACAGCAACATTACGAAATAGGTGGCATATCAGCTAAAGCAGGGCGCTAAATTAGTTTATTATATTTGACAAATACTATAATTACCCTAAAATATGATTAAAAAGAAACTTCTGTGTACCTTCCTAATGCATCAATCCCTCACGTTTCAGAGCACCTCTCTAATGATGAACTTTAAATTGATTATTTCTTGAAAAATCCTCCCCAACTGCCATAGTCTCTTCTCACTCCCTAGGTGTTCTCTTCTCTCTTTCTCTCTTCCTCTCCATCTCTCTACTCTCTCTCTCTCTACTCCTCTCTACTCCTCTCTTCTTCTCTACCTCTCATCTACTCTAACACCACAATCTCTAACTACCATCTCTCTCTCAACTAATATACTCATAATAGATTGTACAATCCGGAGCCATATGTTTCCCATTATGTCATAAGTGTATCTCAAACTTTATTAAAATCAGAATGTTTCCGGTTTCACAACTTTCATTAAAAACCTATTTTCGGTTTTACTACTTGTACAACCAATCATCAGATATATCAATTTAATATTTAAAGTTCAAATATTATGAGTACTGGTATTGTTTTCCATCGTAGAAGGGCAAATAGTGTTTGCAATATATGCTACGACTTATACTGGTGTATTTAAGATAAATAAATATTAAATAATATATTATATTAAGCATAAATATAGAAAAAGAATTATTAATATTTTAATATATAATATATGCTACGACTTATATCTGGTGTATTATATAGATATAATAAAATTGTAAGAAAAGTATCCTTTAACATAAATAATATAATATTAATAGTACTATATATATATATATATATAATTAATTATATATATTAATATATATATATATAATATATATATATTAATATATATATATTATATTATACTATTAAAATTAATTTTTTCCTTCAAATAAAGTAAATAAGAATTTCATTCTGTATATCGTTATAGTTTTAACATTGTCGATATATAACCCACTTTTCTTCTTCTTAATACGATTCTTGTTTCTTTTTTCTGTTAAAAATACATAACAGGGGGAAAATAATAAAGGGCATAATAGTGTTTGCAATATACGATTTACATTATGCTATGCGTTATTTCTTCATATATTCTTGGTAATGAATATCATAAAGCTATGATCCATACTTTACAGACACTAGAGGCTCTGTCTCAGCTGTATGTTTTATAAGTGATATCTTGACCCTCCTCTCTTTAGCGAATTATTAAAAGTAATTTACTATGTTCAGCAACTCTCAACAGAGACATATGATTAAGAGTAAATTTTGAACCAGTCATGCCAGTCTTCATCATGACACATAGAGAAAGTTTCACATCACATCACTCTCTATAAGTAAAATTTATTAGTGGATTTTAATAAATGGTTAGCCACATATGTGTGTATAACTATTGTTATCCTTATATATATATATATAGTGATATTTTATGCTCTTGTAATAATAATTTTAAATTTATTTAATAAAACTACATTATAAAATAACATTCAATAATAACCACCAAAAAAAAAACAAAAACAATAAAATAAACCATATTGCGTTATGGAGTGAGGATTTATTTAAAAATAAAACCTCTAAAATGTTTTTTGTTTTATAAAAAAAACATGTTTTTTTCCAAACCAATATATATTATTATAATATATTAGGCCTATATATATATATAAATATATATATATAAAATATAATCACCCTTATATATAAGTGGAGTAGAGTAGTATTATTTTAAAGGAACTATATATAATTATAAATACTACAAATAGCGGGAATTAGTATATTATTTAAGTGTTGTTATGGTAGTATATGAGAAATGACTAGTATATTAATCGATATTATTTTTGAGTATTGTGAGAAAGATAGAGTATATAGATCAGATGTGACTTAATAGATGAGATTACTGATCAGAGATAATAGATAAATAAGGATTGAGCCATTTATGATAATATATATATATATAATATGGTATACCGGGGATTTATATATGAAAGTATAAATTTATACATACTATATGATAAACAAAAACAATGTAGATAACATTGACAGTAAGAATATATTATGTATATTATATTTTAGGCTTTACGGTAACTTTCATAAATAAGGCGTTATATTAAATTAATCAGTAGCATATTAAATTTAAGGGAAATAGCTTATATGTGAGGTATATATATGAGTTATGATAGTGCATATATTAATTTTAAGATTTTGCGTGACACAATGAGAGAGTTGTGTTATAGCTGCTGTCTGAACGGAATTAAAAAGTATGTATGACGATAGTTAATCGTGTCTAAGATAAAATGAGAAAGCTGTAATACGATGATATGGTTTATTATTTTAAAGAGTAGGATAGGAAAAAATTTAATCTTTTTGAGACTATTATTTTAATTATGTTCTCCATTCGAGAGTTAATATATAATGTTCTGTAATGTATTGAGCTACATAGGATAAGTGTGCTACTCTGAGTGTATATATGAAAGGATTAGAGGTTAAATTCTTTATATAGGTAATAACGGTGAATTGCGTGATGAGATAAAGGAAAAAATAAAGATTGTTAGACTAGATGGAGGAATGAAAAGAGAGTGGAGGGATGTCCGACATAAGGACTTAATATATAGAGTGTGAAATGAAAGAATGAAGCATATGATAATAGAGTGTGCGCTAAAAATCTGAAGAGAATTTTGGAAGATTTGGTAACGGGTTTCGGTAGGGTGCTGTAAAAAAGTAGGGGGATGAAAGTAAATGAGGATAAGAGTGTAAAGCTGCACTGCTTCTTTGGATTTTGAGGAAGTCAGTGGTGAAATAATGAGTGAGCACTGAACAAGTATAAGAGTTGTAAAAATAAATTAGAGAATTATGATCGTTTGTGAGGCATTATAAGGGGAGTTATCGGTCATGATGCAGCTCCGTAATATAGGCATAAATGACATTCGGTAACTTGATAGTGAGAAATTGTTCGTAGCTTGTAAATTTTTATAGGTCCTTTCAGGATTGCTCTATATCACTATGCAAGCACATATAGTCCTCTGATTCCCTCTCTCGTCTCTTTGGTCTTTTTCTATCCTCTTGTGGTACTGCTTGCTCTTACCGCTTCTCGTTCACATCTGTGTCCTCTTCACTCTAGTGCTCAATCCTCTATCTTTGGTGCTCGTAAATTATCATATGCATTATCAGATCTCTAAGGTGTGTAATATCTCTGTTCAATAGAACTCACTTCCTTCAGTCGTCATCGTTTTTTGTTAGGCCTGTGAAAGAAGTGAGCATTTGTACTAAAATGATGACATTAACCGTTCTCGTTTAGTGATGTTGTATGCTCTTACGGGAATATTGGACTAAGATCTTGATTGCTCTGGGGTTTTACATGAGGGTATGTTGTTACCTGTGTCAATGTATAGTAGTAAAACTATGGTGTGGAATAATAGATATAGATCTAAGGTGGAATCTGTTCAAATGGAAAATCTTAGGGATGTGTTAGGTGTGAGAAGAGTTGATAAAATGAGGAATGAACGTGTTAGGGAGTGGTGCGGTGTGAAGAAGGGTGTAAATGAGAAAATAAACGAGTGTATTAAGATGGTTTGGACATATGGAAAGGATGGATGATGATCAGTTGGTCAAGTGGATGTATATTGGTGAGTGTGCTGGGAATCGATCATCTGGGAGACGAAGAAAAAAGTGGATTGAGTCAGTAAAGGAATGTCTGATGGAAAGGAATTTGAGTATTGCAGAGGAGAGAAGAAAGCTGTATATTGGAGTGAATGACAGGGTTTTGTGAGGGGGTATGGTTGTGGGCCGACTAGTCCAAGGGATGAACTCTACATTGGTGAGATACAACAGTGAGAGTCCGTCGCAGTTTCGTGAAACCCTAGGGTGGATTTTTCTTACTGCGACGAGCTCTCACTTAAGGGTATGGGAAGGTAAGGGGGGGGGGGAAGACTTTCCTTTCGACTTATGTCATGCTATTCTACTACTTTTGTTTCCGGTGTATGTTAAGCACCTCACCCCCAATCTGGGGAAAGGAGGTAGATAATGATGATGATATATATATAATGCGATAAAACACCTTATGACAAATAGCAACCAAACTCAATAGGTGCATGTCAATGGGGTTTGTTAAAAAAATATAACCTCCCCTATCTCTCCAAGCCATTGCAATTATAAAACAGAATCCAAACCAGTTAATAGGATACTCAAATGAAATAATAATAAATGGAAATATCAACAACCAGTAAAATAAAATTCGAATGCAAGATTATTTAGGAAAACAAAATTTCCAGAATCTTTTTTTTTTTTTTTTTTACACGATGCCACCATTAAGAGGGAGAGGAAAGTAAACCCACCCTGTCGCTTGCCTAACGCAATTCCGTCAGATGGACGCCGACGTGGGACTTAGAGGAAAATTGAAAACTGCTGGGAAAATAGATGAAGGCAGAGTTCCACAAAACAGATGTGGCTGGAAAGAAGTAAGCACGACAACGACTGATCCTTGAATCTCCAATATTCACACAATATTCATGTGAGAGTAAGGCAACTCTTGCGTTACGAGGGCGACGCAGTGATGGAGGAATGTGAGAGATCAATTCTCTCGAGCACCTGCCGTTGTAATATCTATAGAAGAGGTAGGCGCCAATGTCACGTCGCAGAGAAGAGAGGTCAAGGGAACCAGAAAGTATGGGACAGTTTATAAGTCTCTTAGCCTTAACCTCAACCCTATCCAAAAGAAGGGTGGAACGGATACCCCAAATGTGAGAACAGTATTTCATACTGGGGCGAATAAGACCCTTATATAACTGGAGTAACTGAGCAGATGAAAAAAATTCATGCAATCTGAACAGAATTCCCAGCTTCTTTGAGGCCATTTTAGCAACCGATGTGATATGAAGTCTCCAAGACAATTCACTATTTATGTTCAGTCCAAGAATGCTTATGTTGCTAACTGGTGAGACATTAGAGCCGTCGAGGGGATAGGAAAGTTGGGAGATGTTTTAGAGAGGGAGATATGAAGAAGTTGAGTTTTTAAAGAGTTGAATTTCATAAGATTGCTTGAATATATATATATATATATATATATATATATATATATATATATATATATATATATATATATATATATATATATATATATATATATATATATATATATATATATATATATATATATATATATATATATATATATATTTATAGAGGGAGAGTACACGCATACTTGAAGCGATGAAATTACCTCCCATTTTTAATGGTGCGTCTTTCTCTTTTGCGTTCATATTCTTCACACTCATCCTCCAGGCAAACATATTACTAACCACCATTTATCCACATATCATATACATATACTTATATCCACTTCTAGATGACACCTTACAGACATCCCTACTACTCATATCCCTGTGTGCGGGAGAAAGAATTGCCCACATCGTATGTCCTGCGTGTCGTAGAAGTCGACTAAGGGCGGTGGTAGTTGGGTTGGCTGCCCACTACCACCTATCTCTTGCTAGGAATGCTGATGCATGCCTCGGAGATGGTCGTGATTCCCGTAAACGGCCTTCTATCTTTCGGCGAAATTGTATGAATCGTATGGGTACATGGAATGTCAGAGGAATAAATGTTGAGGAGAAGAGGAGAGAGGTGATGGATGTATTTAGAAAGGGCAAATTTGATTTGCTCACTGTGACTGAAACAAAGATGAAGGAAACGGTGAAATTGGTGGTGTGGTGTGAAATGTGTGTGCGTGCTGGTGTGGAAGAGAATGAGAGAGGGAAGAAGAGTTGCAATTTTGATGAGTGACCGCAGGTTCAAAGCTATGGTAGACTTTATTGTGAGTCCTAGAATTCTAATGGTTAAATTTAAGTTTGAAAAGGTCAAGGTATGTGTGGTTGTGACGTATGGTCCATCTAAGGGAAACGTTGAAGAGAGTACGATTTTTTTGGATAATCTGAATGATGTTGTTGAGAAGGGTACTTAGGAGTTTCAGATTGATAGTGTTTGGGGACCTGAATGGTTGGATAGGTGATCAAAAAAGGGATAGTATAACAGGTGGTTTTGGGGTGGCAGGAGAAAATGAGAATGGTAGGAAGGTGATTGATGATTTCTGTGAAGAGAGGTATGTGTGTAAGTAATACTTTCTTTAAACACAAGAGTATCCATAAGTATACTAGAGTTGAATTGTAGGTAGAGATGGTATCGAGGTGAAAAAAGTATGATTGATTTCTGTGTTGGTGAAAGAAGATGTTGAAGTATGTGTTGGATGTTAAATCAGTGAGGGGTTTAGGAATGGGATTATCGGATCATTATGTTGTTCTATGTAAAATTAAGTTAGTGGGGGCTTGGATGGAGAGGAAGGTGATACGAAAGGAAGTAGGTAAAATTAAGAGTGAGAAGTTAAGTGAGCAAGACAATAAGGATAAGTTGTTAGAGCGCTCGCTAGTAAATCGGTTGAATGTGAACAAGTTGATACTGAACAAATCTGGGGGCAAATGAAGGAAGCAATTGTTAGTAGTGCAAAGGAAGTGTGTGGATGTGCTAAAGTAGGAAGTAAGAATGTTAACAGCGAATGGTGGAATGAAGAGGTGAAGAAAGCGGTTAAAGGTAAAAAAAGAAGCGTGGTTGAATGTACTAAAAGCAAATGATGAAGTTTCAAAAGAAAGATGCTTGGAATTATATAAGGAGGAAAAAAGAAATACTAAAAGAAGGTGCATACGTAGGAAATAAGAGAGAAATGAACAGGTTGGAAGGAGGATGAAAGAGGGAATACAAAGGGGAATAGGAAGCTCTTCTGGAAGGAAGCGCGAAAGGTTAAATAAATAGGGAATCTGCTTAGAATAATGAATATGGATGGTGCTTTTGTAACTGATGTAATGGATGTGAGGGGAGTGTGGAAAGAACACTTCTATAATCTGCACAATATTAACAGTAATGATGAGGAGTTAGTGAATTAGTACCTTGTTCCTAAAGAATAGGTATTTTGGGGATGAGGTTGTTAGTAGGGAGGTAATGGGTAGGGTGAAAGTTGAAAATGGTAAATCTGAAGGTATATATGGAATTACTCGTGAAATGATCAGAATTAATGCGAGATGGTGATGATTGGATTTGGAAGTTGTGTAATAAAGCGTTTATGGAGGGTATAGTTCCAAGGGATTGGAGGAGAGCGGTAATAGTACCCTTGTATAAGGGTAAGGGAGAAAAGGGGAACTGTAGAAATTATAGGGGAATAAGTTTATTGAGTGTTGTAGGGAAGGTATATGCTGGTATTTTGGTCGAAAGAGTGCGTCGAGTGACTGAAGGACTGATTGGTGAAGAACAAGGTGCGTTTAGGAGTGGTAGAGGATGTGTGGATCAAATATTTACATTGAAACAAATGATTGAGAAAATGAGGGAGAAGAAGAATAAATTATATTTAGGTTTTATGGATTTACAACAGGCGTATGATAGAGTTAATAGGGAAGCTTTATGGCAGGTATTAGTGATATATGGTGTTGGTGGTAGGCTTCTGAATGGAATCAAAAAGTATGTATGACGATAGTGAAGCGTGTGTAAGAATAAATGGTGTCAATGGTGATTGGTTTAGGATTAATAGCGGGGTGAGACAGGGTTGTGTTATGTCTCCTTGGTTATTCAATTTGTATATGGATGGGGTTATGAAAGAATTCGAGGTGGGGATGGCAGGAAATGGGTGTTAGAATGATGGAGAATGGAGATGAGTGGAGGGTGCCCTACCTATTATATGCGGATGATTGGTTCTGTGTGGCGAATCTGAAGAGAGTTTGAGAGGATTGGTAGAGAGATTTGGCAGGGTATGTAAAAGGAGGGGTTTGAAATAAACGTAGATAAGAGTAAGGTTATGGTTGTGAGTGAGGACAGTCCTCAGTGTGAAGTTATGTTAGATGGTGAGCAGCTGGAGCAAGTGTCTGAGATTAAATATTTAGGGTATGTGTTGGATGAGAAGGGAACGGATGATGCAGAGTGTAGTAGGAAACTTGTGAATGGCAGGAAGGTTGCTGGTGCAATTAAATCGTTGGTGAATGTAAAGGGACTAAGTCTTGAGTGCGGTAGAGTCTTACATGAGGGTATGTTGTTACCTGTGTTATTGTATGGTAGTGAGACTATGGTCTGGAATAAGAAATATAGATCTAAAGTTCAATGTGTTCAGATGGACAATCTTAGGGGCATGCTAGGTGTGAAGAATTAATAAAATGAGGAATGAACGTATTAGAGAGTTGTGTGGTGTGAAGAAAGGGGTAAATGAGAGAATAAATGAAAGTATGTTGAAATGGTTTGGTCACGTGGAAAGGATGAATGATAGTCGGTTGGTTAAGCGGATGTATAGTGGAGAGTGTGTTGGGAACCGACCGGCTGGGAGACCGAAGAGAAAGTGGATTGAGTCGGTGAACGAATGTCTGAAGGAGAGAAATGTGAGTTTGGCAGAGGCGAGAATAAGGTGCATGATAGGAGAGAATGGCGGGGTTTTGTATGGGGGCATGGTTGTGGCCCACCTGGGCCAAGGGATGAACCCTTACATTGACGATTTACCGTAGTGAGGGTCCGTCGCGGTCCCATGAAGCTTTAGGGTGGATTTTCTGTCTGTGACAACTTTCATTAATTAATGGTACAGAGGGGGCGGTAAGGCTGGGCTTTCTTTCGACATTTGTCATACTCTCCTACTGCTTTTCTTTTCCGATGCTTGTAGCGCTCCTTACTCCCAATCTTGGGAAAATAAGGTAGGTGAAGAAAGAAAGAAAGAAATATATATATATATATATATATATATATATATATATATATATATATATATATATATATATATATATATATATATATATATATATATATAAAGTGACTTAATTAATATACACTAGTTTATGTTGTGTGACAAGTCGCATGTAGGTTACCGACGATTTAGGTTACTCAATTTTAATGTGTTTGTGCGTGCGTACATGTGTGTACGCTTAACGTCCTTCGGAAATACGTGGCAATACCTTTACCTTGCCCAATTCATCGTTGATTCAGTACAGTGTTGGCATCGATTACGAATGGATCACTACACTCTTCCCGAGTTAACCGACATGATAATGTGTTACGGTGCGGCGAACGGAAATGGACGAAATCACCCCACCACACAATGTTTGCTCGCCTTCATCAGCGCCTTCGAGATAATGGGACCCCTTGGTCCCGTTGCATTGGTGGAAGACCGCGTAAAACAAGGACTCCTGCGTTTGAAGAAAGTGCTTGAGAGAGTCGCCAACGACCCGTCGACTAGCACACGCGCCATTGCCCATGCCATGGGTTCAAATCAGTCGTTTGTGGTTCGGGTTTTGCAAGAGCAAAGCCTCCATGCATACCACCTACAGAAAGTACAAGGACTTGGGCCAAACGACTTCGCACCCCGTGTGCGATTTGCCCAGTGGTTTCTGCAACGGAGCATCGATAATCCTGCCTTTCCTGCACATGTCTTGTTTACCGATGAGGCGTGCTTCACACGTGATGGCTACTTCAACAGCAGGAACAGCCACATATGGAACGAGGACAATCCGCACGCAATGTTCATCAGAGTTCACCAGGCAAAATTTACCGTAAACATCTGGGGTGGAATTCTTGGGGATTATCTGCTGTGACCTGTCATCATTCCACACCGTTTGGATGGACCTGCGTACCTGCAACTACTCCAGAACACGCTTCCGCAGCGATGGCGCTCCAGCGCACTTCAGCCACCAAGTACGGTCGCATCTGAACAGGGTCTACACTGACAAATGGATAGGGAGAGGGACCTGTTGCGTGGCCTGCAAGATCGCCCGACCTCACGCCCCTAGATTATTTTCTTTGGGGGCATGTGAAGTGTTGTGTACATTAACCCAGTCAACACAAGAGAGGAACTGATTCAGCGAATATTCACTGCGTTTGATCAAATCAGACACAGTGAGGGCATGTTCGGTAGAGTCCGACAGGCAATGGCACGGCAATGTAACGAATGTAATCAGGTACAGGGCAGACACTTTGAACACCACCTGTAATTTTCCCCAATAAAATGAAATAAGCTACCATTGTTTGCTTTACAACCTCGCGTCAAAAAACATACGTTGTTTAACAAAATATCCTAGGACTTGGACTTGAGTACACAGATGTACGCACGCACACATACATAACATTAGAATACCAAAATCTCCGGTTACGAAGTAACGACGCGTCAAACAACATCACGTGGTTTACCTTATATCATCCGTAACTTTGAAACGAAGCGTCATACAACATAGCTTATTTAACAATAAATGTTCCTTATCGTTTGCTCTATCAGCCCTCCGAGTTTATCGCAGAGGTTTTGAATCACCCTGTATATATATATATATATATATATATATATATATATATATATATATATATATAATATATATATATATATATATATATATATATATATATATATATATATATATATATATATATATATATATATATATATATATATATATATATATATATATATATATATATATATATATCCTTAGAAGTAGAGTAGCCCGCATACTCGCAGAGATGAAATTACCTCCCATTTGTCTTATGGTATGTAGGGTCTCCCATGACATTCCAGCTCCTAATGGTTCGCCTTTCTCTTCTGCATTCATATCCACTCTCATCCTCCAGACATCTTACAGGCACCACCTTTTATCCACATATGTACACATACTTAGATCCACACCCCTCTTCTAGACAACATCTTACAGACATCCCTATCCCTTATATCCTTATGTGTGGGGGAGAAAGAATTGCCCACATCGTATGTTCTGCGTGTCGTAGAAGGCGATTAAGGGACGGTGGTAGTTGGGTTGGCTGCCTACTACCACTTATCTTTTGCCAGGAATTCTAATGCATGCCTCGGAGAAGGTCGTGATCGCAGTAAGCGGCCTTCTATCTTTCGGCGAAAATGTATGAATCGTATGGGTATATGGAATGTCAGAGGTTGAGAAGAGGAGAGAGGCGATGGATGTAATTAGAAAGGGCAAATTTGATTTGCTCACTGTGACTGAAACAAAGATGAAAGGAACCGGTGAAAATGAGTGGTGTGGTGTGAAATGTGTATGTGATGGTGTGGAAAGAAATGAGAGGGAGAGAGAAGCAGTTGTAATTCTGATGAGTGACTGGTACCGAGCTATGGTAGATTTTGTATGTGAGAGTAGTAGAATTCTAATGGTTAAATTTAAGTTTGATTCTGATGAGTGACCTGCGGCACAGAGCTGTGGTGGATTTTGTTTGTTTGAGTACTAGAATTCTAATGGTTTAATTCAAGTTTGAAAAGGTCAAGGTATGTGTGGTTGTGACATATAGTCCATCTGAGAGTAATGTTGAAGAAAGCGCGATTTTCTGGGATAATCTGAATAATGTTTTGGATGGGGTGAGTAGGAGATTCAGATTCATTGTGTTGGGCGACCTAAATGGTTGGATAGGTGATCAAAAAAGGGATGGAGTGTCGGAGAAAATGAAAAAATGAAAATGGTAGGAAGGTGATTGATTTCTGTGAGGAGAGAGGTATGTGTGTAAATAATTCTTTCCTTAAACATAAGAGTATTCATAGGTATACTAGAGTTGGTGTAGGTAGAGATGGTATCGTAGTGAAAAGTATGATTGATTTTGTTGGTGAAGAAGGAGATGCTAAGTATGTGTTGGATGTTAAATCAGTGAGGGGGGTAGAAATGGAATTATCGGTTCATTATGTTCTTTTATGTAAAATTAAGTTAGTGGGGGCTTGGATGGAGAGGAAGGTGATAAGGAAGGAAGTGGGTAAACTTAAGAGTGAGAAGTTAAGTAAACAAGGTAATAAGTATTTAAGAGCGCTTGCAAGTAAATCAGTTGAATGTGAACAAGTTGAAACTGAACAAATCTGTAAGAAAATGAAGGAAACGGTTGTTAGAAGTGCAAAAGAAGTATGTGGATGTGCTAAAGTAGGAAGTAAGATATGTTAACCGTGAGTGGTGGAATGAAGAGGTGATGCAAGCGGTTAGAAGTAAAAAAAGGAGCGTGGTTGATGTACTAAAAGCCAATGATGCAGTTTCAAAATAAAGATATTTGGAATTATATAGGGAGAAAAAAAGGAATACTAAAAGATGCATATGTAGGAGAAAAAAAAAGAAGGTAAATGAACAGTTTGGAAGGGGGATGGAATGCGAACTTACAAGGAAATAGGAAGCTCTTCTGGAAGGAAGCGCGTAAGGTTAAGAATGAGAATAAGGGGAATTTGGTCAGAATAATGAATAGGGATGGTGCTTTCGTAACTGATGAAATGGATGTGAGGAAAGTGTGGAGGGAACACTTCGAAAATCTGCATAACATTAGCAGTTATGAAGAGGTGATAGTGAATATGTGTGGGTTTGATGGTGTAAGAAGGAATAGGTATTTTGGAGGTAAGGTCATTAGTAAGGAGGTAAAGGGTAGAGTATGAAAGTTGAAGAGTGGTAAATCTGCAGGTATAGATGAAATTACTTTTGAAATGATCAAGAACGGAGGAGAGTTGGTGATTGATTGGATTTGGAAGTTGTGTAACAAAGCGTTTATGGAGGATATGGTTCCGAGAGATTGGAGGAGAGCAGTACTAGTACCCTTATATAAGGGTAACTGTAGGAAATATAGGGGAATTTGTTTATTGTGCGTTGTAGGGAAAATAGATGCTGGTATTTTGGTCAAAAGAGTGCGTCGAGTGACTGAAGGACTGATTGGTGAAGAACAAGGTGCGTTCATAAGTAGTAGAGGATGTGTGGATCATCGAAATCTTTACATTGAAAATGAGAAAAATAAATTGCATTTAGGTTTTATGGATTTGCAACAGTCGTATGATAGGATTAACAGAGAAGCTCTATGGCACGCGTTAGTGATATATGGTGTTGCTGGTAGGCTTCTGCATGGAATCAAAAGTATGTATGACGATAATGAAGCATGTGTAAGAATAAATGGAGTCGAAAGGGATTGGTTTAATATTAGTAGCGTAGTGAGGCAGGGATGTGTTATGTCTCCTTGGTTATTCAATTTGTATATGGATGGGATGATGAAAGAATTAAATGTGGGAGTGGCAGGGGATGGTGTTAGAATGATGAAGAATGGAAGAAAGTGGAGGGTGCCTTACCTATTTATTATATACGGATGATTTGTTTATGCGTGGCGAATCTGAAGAGAATTTGAGAGGATTGGGAGATTTGGCAGGGTGTGTAAAAGGAGGGTTTCGAAAGTAAAGGTAGATAAGAGTAAGGTTATGGTTGTGAGTGAGGACAGTCAGCGGTGTGAAGTTATGTTAGATGGTGAGCAGCTGGAACAAGTGCCTTAGTTTAAATATTTAGGATATATGTTGGATGAAAAGAGAACGAATGATGCAGAGTGTAGAAGGAAAGTTGTGAATGGCAGGAAGGTGCCTGGTGCAATTAAATCCTTGGTGAATGCAAAGGTACTACGTCTTGAGTGATCTAGGGTCTTACATGAGGGTATGATGTTACCTGTGGTAATGTATAGTAGTGAGACTATGGTCTGGAAGTACAATGGGTTCAGATGGACAGTCTTGGGGGCGTGTTAGGTGAGAGAATTGAAAAAATGAGAGTTGTGTGGTGTGAAGAAAGGGGTAAATGAGAGAATAAATGAAAGTACATTGAGATGGTTTGATCATGTGGAAAGGATGGATGATAGTCGGTTGGTTAAGCTGATGTATAGTGGTGAGTGTGATGGAAATTGACCGGCTGGGAGACCGAAGAAAAAAGTGGATTAAGTCAGTAAAGGAATGCCTGGAGGAGAGAAATGTGAGTTTGGCAGAGGCGAGAAGAAAGGTGCATAATAGGAGTGAATGGCGGGGTTTTGTGAGGGGGTATGGTTGTGGCCTACCTGGGCCAAGGGATGAACCCTACATTGACGAGATGCCATAGTGAGGGTCCGCCGTTGTCCCGTGAAGCTCTAGGGTGGATTTTCTGACTGCGAAGAGTTCTCACTAAAAGGTATAAAGGGGGCAGTAAGGCTGGGCTTTCTTTTCTACTTTCTACCAAGAAACTGGCAACAAATTTTTCCGAACCAAATCAATAGGCTACCTAAAGACTTCGTTAATAAACATTAAAACAAACCAAAAATTTAAAGGAAAAATAAAATACATGCAAAACAAACTCAGTCACTCACAACTCGTGTAATTAAAAAAAAAAATTGAAAGAAGAGGTAGCGGACAAGATCTCTATGAATCTAACACCTAGGAACATACAGCTACCTATCTATCTATGATACACAATTACTCAAGGTTCTTAACCACATCCCCATGATCCCCTACATGGAAAAAACAATTGTATGAAAAATTGAAACTAAATAAAGTTCATTCATTCTCCACCTAACACCATCCCCCATATGTTTTTCTTATACCTAACCAAAAGAACTAGAAAAACTAATTCACTCAAAAATAAGCTCATCAATATCTCTTCTCAAAATCCAACAATATTTTAAAAAACGGTATTCCACAACTTCACTCACGACCTAACAAACAAATCGTAAAAAGATTAAACATCAACCCTCAATCTTAAACTTAATAGAGTGAATACATATAAAAAAATTTATACATAAAATCTTCAAGCACAATCAAAAATACTCAATACAAACCATAAAAAGTATTAAAAAAAAAAAAAAAAAAAACAATTATAATGGAAAAAAAAATAACATTAACTAACACTAAATTTACATTAAGGAATTTTGCGCCCTTGCAGACCCACCAAAAAATAACAATAACCCATATACCTATATAGACAAATTACAAGCACAATCTCTTCAAGGGGCAGCATTCAACATCTAAACCTGTTTAAATGTACTGAAAAAATGGTTAAACAATAATAGAATGACCGCCTGCCCAAAAAAAATCCATAATAACAATACTAATAACAAACAAATCAATCTCAATGCCATCCTCAAATAAGACTAAACAATCACATCATTCCTCTACAAAGACAAAAAGTTCTAGCACAAAATCTGTCAGTTAAAAAAAAAAAAAATACTAGAAGCCTTCAATAGCTAAAAGAAACCCTATCTACAATTCACAAATACAGACAGATATTAAATTGCAGGTCATCATATCTGTTCCTCTTTCTATTCAAAACTAAATTAAAGATTAAAAATTATACATTCGTTTGTGTTGTTTGAAGAATTGTTTTTACTTGCTTAGGGCCCGAGGGTTAAACCCCTAGTAAAAGTATGCGGTGTTCATGATATCGAATCACAATCAGATACTGGAACAGATAAATATTATTTATATTGGAACAAGGTGGCAAATTGTAATATATATAATTTGCAGCAAGGTGTATCATTTCAACGTTCATTTACATACTCACACAACATCAAAACCATAGTTATCATAAAACATATTCATCCTATCGCACATCCAATCACTTAGAACACCTTTTTACTTTTTAAAGTTTCAATTCGAAACTCTGATCACACCAGAAAATGACCCCTACAGGATGATGACTAACATCCTGTGCAATTGAAATTTGAGACATTGCTTACTCGATCAAACTCAGATTCCATGAAACACCAATCCACTTGGTCAGCAAAACAATTTAAGACAAATTCCACCTGAATGCAATGTCAAGCCTACTAACCAGCTGGAGAAGGACATTGGTCTGAAAATGAAAAATCCATTTTTCCTTTAATAATGTTTGTGTGTGTTTTTCAATTTGCATTTATACTAACCTGTATGGCAGCCTTTCATAAAAGAAACCTTCTCTCCCAACAAAATGATAACGAGGTTTAATTACACTTGCTAATCGTGATATGAGTACTGAACCAACATTGGATATATCAGTGGAGTCCTAAAAATGAAAATAAGATTACAGCATGTAATTCAGTATAAAGAAACAAATATATATACCGTATATAAAAAACACAATTTACAAATACACTTTTCTTCATTTACCTAATTATTTAAAAGTCAAACTGAATCAAGAAAACCATGTCCTAAAATGATATATCACAATATATTATTTTATTGTTTATATATTCAAAAATATAACTTTCCATACTACTTTGAGGGTAATTACCATTAAAACTTTATCATGAGCTTTTCTAAATCATAGAATTTGCTAATCCCCTCGCAATTTATCTGCTCACTCAATTACTAAAATATCAAAGCTATCACGAAATCTCCAACACATTAAAATAACATTCCATAAAAGTTAATTTATTAAATGTTCCCCTAATTCAATACATAAAGTTTCCATCACTCAAAATATTTTGAGATTCATTGTAAATAATATTGTTACTGTCATCACTTCATTTCCATCAATCAATCAGTAATCTTTTAGTCACCTCACCCGAAGGTGCTGATGTTGTAGACACTGAAAATTTTAGTCTTTTTAGCTCTATTCGACTTCAAAATCAATTCTATTTAATTGTCTAATTTTAGTAGCTCTGATATAGAAATAATTACTTCATCAAACAAATCAATTTCTCCAGTTTAGTCACTTTTAATTTTTTTCCGTAATAATAATAATAATAATAATAATAATAATAATAATAATAATAATAATAATAATAATAATAATAATAATAATAATAAATAATAATAATAATAATAATAAGTAATAATACATGAATAAAGTATAAAAACTGAATAATTTAAGGTTACTTACTGGTTCTTTAGCATAAGTACAAATTCCTCTAGGCCATTCGCTTGTAATCAGAATATCAACCTTTGGTTTGTTTCCTGCAGCAGTTTCTAATGCTTTGATATCTTCAAAAGTAAATGAAGAAACAGATTTTTTGGAAGATTCTAAGCCGCTAAGGTAAGCCACTTTCATTCCATTACTACATGGATAAATTCCATTTGGACCTGAAAAATTTATTCATATATATGTAAATAAATACTATATTATCTAACCTATTCATCAAAGTACTAATAGAATGATCATAACTTAAGGATATTATATATATATTATACTATATATATATATATATTTTATATATTTTATACTTATATATATAAAGTCATATCTATATATATATATATATATATTTATTAGTTATGTATATATATAGTATATATTATACATATACAGTCGGTAAGTGACATCATTATATATATAATATATTTATATTACATGTAAGTATAATAATATATATATTTTTATAGGTATATATATATATATATATATATACGGTATAGAATATATATAATATATATAGTGTATATATAGGGTATTTTAATATACATTTATTATATTATATATATATATATTATATATATAATCATTATATAGCAGTATATATATATATAATATAATATACGTGATTTTTCTTGATCGGGTGGCCCCGTTCGCTCGATTGGTACCGTGTTTACTTGTTATTTGGACATTAGAGGATGGAAGTTGTCGAGGCCGCTGCTCAAGATCCACCCGATTAGGTTGAATTCCACTATGAAGAGCGGCGTTTATTGCTGTGATGCTTGTGCCGTATTATATATATATTATATATATATATATATTATATATAATATATATATATATGTAGGTTATATATATATATTATATATATTATATATAATTATATATATATATATATATATATATATTATATATATTATTATATATATAGTGTGTATATTTTATATATATATATATACTATATTATATAATATATAATATATATACAGGTATATATATATATTATATATATATATATATATATTATATATACTATATAACTATTAATACTATATATATATATATATATAATATATATATAATATATATATATATATATATATATATATATATATATAGTGATATATATATATAATATACGTAATATATATATATTAATAATAATATATATATATAATACTATATTATATATATAATATATATAGTAGTATATATATTATATATAATTATTATATATATATTATATATATAGGTTTTTGTTTTTACTGTTTATACCACCGCTCACGGGCAAAAGCCTATTCAAGGAGGGGCGCTAAACACATACAAAAATTCAAACTAACGCAAATTAAACGGTCAGATGAGCATACCAGCGCGGGCTTTAAAGTGGAGGGAAGATTAAATTGAGTAGGAACACAGAAGATGGAAGAGAATTCCACAGAAAGAGGTGGGCAGGAAAGAAGGAGGCACAGAGCGAACTAGTCTAGAGTTGCCAAATATCAACACAAATCATGTGCCGACACAAGCACCCCTGGTGTCTACGAGGGCGTCTTAAAAGTGGTGGCACCGAGTGATAAGTTCTCGAGCACTTGCCGCTACGGTACTATAGAAAGAGATAAAGCACAACATCAGCCGCAAAGATAGAGGGTCAAGTGAACTAGAAAGAACAGGAAGTTTATAAGTCTTTTTGCTTTGCAAAACTATCCAAAAGCCGGGTGAAAACTGAGCTCCCCCAGATATGAGAGCAGTACTCATACATGGACGGATGAAATTCCTTTGCATAACTGGAGTAACTGTGAACAAGATAATGAATTCTGGCAGTCTAAAAGAACTCCCAGTTTTTTGAGGCCGCCTTAGCCATTGTGATGTGAGGGTTTCCAAGAAATTTTTGTTTTATGTTAAGGCCAAGGATGTTTATTTGTTAACAGGAGAGACGAGAGAACCTACGAAAGAGATAGGAAAGTTAGAAGTGTCTTAGATGAGGGAGATTTGTAGAAGTTGAGTTTTTAAAGGAATTAATTTCACAAGGTTGAAGACGACACCCGTAAATTCTATCTAGCAGCGAGATAGAATCGGAAAGATTAGGAGAAGGCAATTCTAGAAGTGAAGAGAAGGAGCAGAATTGAATGAGTTGAAGAATGAGGGTCGAGTCATCGGCATATGAGTGATAGAGTTAGATGTGCAGACGAGAGATCGTTAATGAATAAGCAATGATATAAGTAGGCACACTCAAGACAGAACCTGAGGAACACACTATTGAAGAAAAAGAAGAAGAATACGCCCCAATCAACAACAGCCGATATTGAGCGATTTGAAAGAAAACTAGACAAAGTAGGCAAAGAGAAGGAGAACCAAAGGAGGGGAGCTTGGAGAGCAGTGAAGCATGCCATACCCGCGGTCAAATGTCTTGGATATGTCAAGCGCACGCAAGTCTCCCGTAATTCCTAAGGGTGGAAACCATAAATTCTGGGGTAGATAGAAGTATATCACAGTAGAGACTCGAGCGCAGAAAGCGTACTGGCGATCGGAAAGAAGGAAATGAGATTCCAGATGGTCTAAGAATGAGAGTTGAGAAGGGTTTTCAAAGAGTGTTTAAGTAGTGATACAGTTAGGGTCTATATGGGAGAATAAAGTTAGAAGATAAGGCGCTTCCTTTTTTCCGGAATAGTTGGAAGATATGCGCGCTTCCGAAACCTGAGGAAAGTGCGTAGGTATTGAGGCATAGAGAATATAAGATTGAACGAGAGGATGGGCAGCACGGGAAAGCCACACTCCCATCAGTAACTCGACAGGGAGAGAATGCCTCATCCGGTTTTTTCACTCCGCCTTCCATAACGTTTATAGATTTCATGGACCCATGCACCCGATCAAATGTATTTACAGGCAAAGCATAGGACACCTGAAGAGAGAAGGAGGAGGAAGAGGAATGCCAGAACCGTCCCAGGGTTGAGTTTAGAGGAAAATAGGAGGCGAAGAGTTTGGCCTTTTCAGTTGGACGAAGTTAGCCAAAAAGAACCCTAAAGATGAATAGAAGGAAGGAAAGGAGAATAACTTCAATGAGAGATGCTTTTTTGGCGCGCAAGAGGCAGAAAGATTTGTAGTAGGGAAAACCAGGAGGGTTAGCGACTTAAGATTATAATGAAAGCCGCTTTAGCTCGTCGAAGTAGTTATCCTGCAACGTTTCTAGCGCGCATTGGAAATTAGCAGAGTGATGGGAAGGAGAACGAGATTTTTTCTCTCCTCCCGATACGCACTGTCTCTAGCTGAATGGCCCAGAGAAAAGCAGGATCGAATCATGGATTTTGAGGAGAGACAGATTTAGTCGAAGAAGGAATGAACTGCTCATACCATCAATTACAGCTCCCAATTTGTCGGCAGAAAACCCGTCCGAAGCTGCACCCATTACAGAAAAAGTCATTTTTCCAATTCTAGTTAGCGTAGAAGCAGTGCAAAGCCCCCCAATCGGCCATAAAGTACCAGAAAGAACGCGTAGGGCAGGGAATGGGCTGGTTGAGAGAGGAGGAGAGTATTAAAAAGATTAAGAGTTAATATAAATAGGGTTGTTGGTAGATTTACAAATTAGTGAGCGAGGTGGTGTATTTATAGAGAGAGTCGCTAGCTTGTTTGGGTGAAACATTAGGTCAGTGTGTTTAACGATTTGGTTGGCAACACAGGGAGTCGGAAAGATGGTAAGTTTGTTGTTGTGTTTCGTTTATTATTCTCTAGTTGTCTCCGCGTGGACTACAGATAGTTGAGAAATGGCTGAATGATTCGGCGTCCTCCCCACTAAATCAGTATGAAGAGAGCCCCAACCAGGTGTTGTGTACATTGAAATCCCCTAATAGAGGACCTCAGATATTTGGATTGAGAGGATTAACAGTCTTCTACGTGAGAAAGTAGTAATGATTCATTAAAAAGGTTCGTGCAAGATAATCATGTTACATGGTTAGGCAAGAAAGTAAGCAAGAATGGAGCTAAATGATTATTGTTGAGTGAGACGGACAGAAAAGAATATATATATCAAGACGCAGAGAACAGTCGATATGGGACCTGGTGAGAGGAAGATCTCGAGATTCACGAGGATAATTTACATGTCTGCTGAGATATGATGTTATGCTTATTAACTGTGACGATTGTATGACGGAGGTCATTATGAATAGTTGTAGTGATACATTAAAAGAGTTAGAGGATGATTTATACGTTCATGAAGTCGGGTGCCTTCTAGGTGAGATATGTAACGGGTTGGCAGTTAGCCAAGACTGTGTGAGAATTGCTGATAAATTTTCAAGTATTTTGGAGTTCCTCCGCCGACGAGAGATATTGCTATAGAGTGATAGAAAGTAATAAGAAAGCCAATTGCGCAAATCTTGCCATTACACACGCACACACCGGGGACAAAAAACAAACAAAAGCCAAGGGCAGACAGAAAAATGATACGAAGCACCAATGAAAATTATTTTAAAACCAAGTTAAATAGTTTAATTAACATGTATCAATGAGAAAGAAAATTTTGTATAGATAAAAATAAAAAATAAAACTTAACAAACATAAATTTCCCAATTTATATATATATATATATATTATATATATTTATATATATATATAATATATAAAATTAAATATACTATATAATAGGTTATATATATATTAGTATATATTTTATATTATATTACCTAATATATATATATATGTATGTATATACCTATATATGTATGAAATGATAATTGTTTATTATTATTACATTACTATTATTTTATTATTTATTATTATATTCTCTCCTTCAAAACCTGGGGGTAAAGTGGTGTGACTTGCATGCGAAAGAAAGTAGTAAGAAAGAATATGACACAAGTCGAAGAAGCCCAGCCTTACCGGCCCTTTATACCTATTTGTGAGAAACATTCGTCGCAGTCAAAATCCACCCTAGAGCTTGGCGGGACCGCGACGGGCCCTCACTATGACATATCGTCAGTGTAGGTTTCATACCCTGTCCAGGTGGGCAAACAAACCGAATACCCTAACAAACCCTCCCATTCACTCTATAATGCAACCTTTATTCTCAAGCCTCTGCAAACTCACACCTTTCCTTTTTCTTCTTTCTCATTAGAATTCGTTCACTTGGGGTGACTCAATCCTTTTTTCTTCGGTCTCCCAGCCTGGTCGATTCCTAGCACCACACTACTAACATCGCTTTACCAACCAACTGTCATTCATACCTTTCCATAATGAACAAACATCTAACTGAACTTTCATGTTATTTTTCTCATGTGGGTACCCCTTGTCTTCACACACATAGCCTCTAATACGTTTCATAAATCATCATTTTATCATTTTATATATATCTGTATTAGATATATATAAAATAGTTATATATATATATTATATTATATATATATATATATATATACTAATATATATATATAAATATATATATATATATATATATATATGAGCTCGTGGATAAGGAGGTTGAATCGCTGATCCATGCGTGAGGACCTGGTTCATCCTCACGTAGCAGTCTGGCGTTTTATCTTCTGGGGGCAAGAATTAAAAACTCGGCTGAGAAACGTGGTGGCCGATGGTTTGGGATAGCAGGCCTTAAAATTCGATTTCCTGTAGTCCACCAGTGTTACCTCTGAGAAGGGGATAAAGCCTTTAAGGAATAAATAATTATAAGTATATATATATATATATATAGATATATATATATAATTTAGTATATATATAAATATATAACTTAATATTATATATATATATATATAGTATATGATATTATTAAGTAAAGTCAGTAAAGAATTGCCTGAGAGAAATGCGAGTTTGGCATAGGTGAAAGAAAGGTGCATAATAGGAGTGATGGGGTTCTGTGAGAGGGTTATGGTGTTGGTTTGTATGGTTGTGGCCACCGGGCAAAGGATGACCTAATTGACAAGATGAACATAGTGCGGGTAGACGCAGTCCCGTGAAGATTAGGGTGGATTTTTTTCTGACTGCACGAGTTTCACTAAAGGTATAACAAGGGGTGGTTGAAGGGCTTTTCTTTTGACTTACATCATATCTTCTATTACTTTTCTGTTTCTGGTGCATGTCACGCACCTTACACCCAGTCTTGGGGAGAGATTAATAATAATGATGATGATGATGATGATTTTATCATATAATATAATATATATATATATATATATATATATTATATTATATATATATATATATATATTATATATATATATATATATATATATATATATATATATATATATATATATATATATATATATATATATATATATATATATATAAATATATTATTATATTATATTTATATATATAATATTATAAATATATATATATATAAACTCCTTACCAAGGTAAATCAAATTTTCAGCTAATTCACATCCTCTAAAATCTGGATAATAAACTTTTCTATCTTCTGTGCAAGGACCAAGAATATATGTTGGAAGGGGCACTATTTAAGGTATAAACAATAAACGAATATTAAATATAAAAGTAAATTAGACCTATTCAGTTAAACGACATATAAATTTATGTTTAGTGTATTAGATTAATCATTAATGGAATAAATGGAAATCAATCTCTTTCTACTTCTTCTAAATGAGATGCCCAATTTTGATGTATCTCTCTATTTAATACATTGTTGCTAAATAGGACCTTTTAAGAAAAACTATTAATTTTTAAGTATTGATATTCAAACCATTTTTTATTACTATATGTGAGGGTCAAATACTGAACATAGCATATAACACAATTCAGTTTGTTTTGTGAGCACAGCTATTGAACAATGTTGTTGGATGTTGCATACAACTGAAGAAATGCAGTATCTATAATTAGAGGTTAGAACAATAGAGTCTTTGTAAGGCATTTCTCAAAGATTGTGGTGAAGACTTTAAGGAACCTTGATTGTAAATGTGAGCAGCCGTTCGCAGTTGGTCAAATGTCACAAAACATATGATATCAAACCAGATATTAGGCTTGTATTACATATTTTTAAATTTGTAAATGATAAAAGTGGTTTTCTGTTTATAGCTGAACAGGAACTTGCCTTAATCTTATATATGTCTTAAATGTATTTGTAACAGTTTTGGAAAAGTTAATGATAGATCATATAGAGAAACATTTGGATAACATTATTGTATGACTACCAGCATGATTTCAGAAAGGGTAAATTATGTCAAACAAACCTTTTAGAATTTATGGAATACATCCCTGGCTACACTGACTGAGGAGATGAAGTTGATATTATATATTAAGATTTCAGCAAAGCCATTGATAAGGTTCCTCACATAAAACTGACATAAAAGTTATCACAATGTGGTAGATGTGGAGCAGTGCAAGGTTGGATTAAGGAGTGGTTGAAGAATAGGAGGCAGTGTATACTAATAAAGGGAAATAGCGAAGAGTGCTGTCCCACAGGGTTCAGTGCTGGGAACACTATTATTCCTCATATATATAAATGATTTAGACCAGGGACTTAAATGTAAGGTTTCTAAGTTTGCAGATGATACCAAAGTGGCTACCTTAATAAAGAATAATGATGGATGTATAAAGATTCAAAATTATATTGATAAACTTCTTGGGTAGTAGGCAAATAAGCAGCAAATGAATTTTAATAGCAAAAACTGTATCGTTCTTCACATAGGTTGCTCAAATAAAAGATTTAACTACAATATGAATGACGATTGGCTTGAGTCTGTGAACCAAAAAAAAAAAATGATTTGGGTGTAATTATATAACAAGTAATCTGAAAGTGGCTAATCAGGGCTTGGAAGCAAGGAATAAAGCTAATAAGATGTTGGTATAATAAATCGCAGTTTTGTGAAAGTTTCCTAAATTGTATCCAAGTAAAATTTTTTACTCTATTATAAGTAATAAAAATCTAGTCCCAAACTTACAATATAAATCTAAATTTCAATTAATTAAATGAACCTTAAAATATGCCTTGGCAATAATGGTCTAAACAGAGGGAGGGGGGGGGGGGAAAAAGATAAATTAGGAGAGAGAGAGATTATTAATCACGCTTTTTTGCTATCTGCTTTTGGTCATCTATGCCTAGAAGTGTTTTTGATAAAATTTCTTCAAATTTATATTTTCTTTAATCCTCAATGTCCTGGATGATTTTATCATTCAAAGAGGAATCCCTCAACATCCTGTTAAGATTCAAGCATCAGAAGGATTAAACAAATTTATTGGTGGTACACTGGTAATTGCTTCCATTTAAAGGTAAGACATTTTTGCTGAGGCATATTTTTATATATTTAATTTTTGCTTCCTTTACCTCTCCCCATAATTTAAAACTTAAAATCTATTATCAACTGTAAGGTAAATGTTTGGTACTGGGGTTTAAGTTTGAGTTCTTTAAAATTTCAAAATTCTTTAAAATTTCAAAACTCTTTCCTCAAAGTTAAAATTTATAACTTAAAAATCAAAACTAAATATTTAAAGCTACTGTGTCGGAATTCGGGATAGCTTAGCTTAGGTATTTACTAAAGTGGTAAAATTCTCGACTAATTTTGATTGACGATACAAAGACTAGAAACCTTAGTTATCTAACATACGAACTGACGATAAAACATAGGGCCGACCTTATAGGTCTGTGTTACTGTAAATGTTAAATTAAAAATTAAATATTAAATTATGTAATACAAAAAGCTTCAATTATGCATTGCAATTAGAACTACAAACCATAAATATGTCTAGCTAATATGGAAAGGCATTTTAAATAATAATCAGTCTTTAAGTGTAGCATTTCTATTTGAGCCTACCTTTTTAGGCATAAGCTTTACTCTATCTCCAAATGGGCTATACTTAATTTAGGCTGCAAATATATTTATAAATAAGTATCTAGGTAAATTTAAATATTATTAAGCCTAACTATTGGGTCATAGGTCTACCTAATAGGCTATTTGGGTCTGCCACATTAGTTTGATGGTTAAGCCTTGATAGTCTGTGTACCTATATAATGCAAGTCAATTAAGATGCCTAACTTAATTTAAAGTGAACTGTCCCTTTTTTATATATATAAGTTTAAGGTTTTGTTCTTTTTAGTATTAAAGATTTTATTTTATGGGCTTAAGGTTGAAATTTTAAGATCTTTGAATTATAGGCTTTGGTTATTTTCACAAGTGTGAAAATGGAGCATTTAGGGATTAATAGCTCAGTTATAGGGGGGTTTGCTGAATCCACAGGCCCTTCTGAAGAATTAAAAAATGCAATAGAGTTAATAAGAAAATGGGGTGGTAAAAGGTCTGCTGTCACTAAAACCTTGAATAAATTAGTTTCAGCTATTAATACTTTATCAAATGATGTAAAGTTAACTAATTTTTTAACATTAAAAAGTTAATAGATGATATTGAATATCTTAATGAGAGTATTACAGATTCTTTTTATGCCTGTAAAGAATTTGTAAATGAAAGACTTGAGACTCTAGAGTCTAATAATGAGTATTATACTGCCATTAATAAACATATTTAATTATTGAGTACAAATTCTTCTCAAAGTACTTCCACTTCAAATTCTAGTCACAAAGCTAAGGTTAAAATATCAGAAATAAAAATTTTGCCACTTAAAGGTGAAACTTCTCAATTTAAAAATTTTACGATATATTTTAATAATATTTATGATAATTTAGGATTCTCAAATGAAGAAAAATTTGCTTATTTAAAACAACACTTAAAAGGCAATCCAGCTGTTCAAATAAATTGCATACAAGAATCAGATACAGCTTATAATGAGGCTTAAGAGCAATTAGAAGATTTCTATGCTTCCCCAGGTCAAATTAAATTTTCTTTAATAATCAAAAAGTTATTAACTTGTTGAAAAGCTTCTAAAGATATTAATAGTTTAAATGACTTTTAAGTAAATATGAGTCAATGTTAACTTATTTAAAAAAATCTACTAACCATTGACAATATTCAATTGTATATTAATTATAATACTTTAGATATAGAATTAAGAGAGTATTTTCGTACCTGTGGGTATAAATTGTATCAACCCTTTGATGATTTTAGAAATGCAGTTACTGAGACTACAAAAACATTAAATGATCAAGAAGGTGTTAAATCAAGACCTTTAAATTTTAATGCTCTTTCACTAAAAAATGAATCTGTAAATAATAAAAATGTAAAAATAAAATCAACCAGAAAATGATGCAGGTTCAGGTACAAATTTTTTTATAAAGGAGTAAAATCTAAAACTTCAGCAATTACGGCTTCTACTATTATGACATGCAAATTATGTTCTCAAAATTCTAGGTGTTCTAAGTATAGACTAACAAAGAAAAATGGAAACCTATAATAGAATTGGGTTTTTGTAAAAGATGTACTGGTAAAAATCATGATGAGTACAGTTGTACAGTATCTTTTGATCCTTTTAAAAATTGTGGTAAAAGAAATCGTTTATATTTTATTTGCTTAAAACAATTATCAGAAGGTAAAAGTAAAATTAAAGATCCCAAATTAAAAGATAATGGTAAAGGTAATAATAAAACTAATCTAGGGTGTAATATTACTATATTGGAGGTAATTCAACCTTTCAGTCATTACATTTGCCTATTGTAACAGATCTTGGTGATGGAAAAAAGGTTAGAACACTTATAGACTCTCCAAGTCAAGACAATTACAATGTTAAAGATACAGTAGTCTCTGGACATTTCCACCAAGGCTATCGAGGAAACCTTAACAATTAGTGGTTTTAATGCTCAATCTTCAAAGCTAAGTTTTAAATTTCAAATTTATTTATTAAAGATGTTGAATATCCAATTAAAGCTCTAGTTGTAAATAAAATCCCAGGAAGTTTTAAAATTAAGGAAGTGTCAAAACAAGTTACATCCCTTGAACGTAATGGCTTTAGATTAGTAGAGAATTATGATTCTGAAGTAGTAACTGAATTTAAAGTAATTTTGGGAGCCCTTAGCATTAAAGAATTAAATTTACAAATTATTATAATTAATAATTAATGCTATGGCTTACAAATCTAGGTATGGTGCCATTTTGCAAGGTATTTCCTCAGATTATCATTTCACATTTGATACAACCTTAAATTTAATTACAGTGTGTTATGCAGTTACTATCAATGAAAATTATGAAAATCTAGCTGAGAATATAGGTCAATTTAGTAGCTTGGAAAATTTAGGGTTATTTAAAGATGAAAAATTTACTAATAATCAAAGAATAATAAAAACTTTTAAAGACACTGTTCAGTTAAGTACAGAAAGTATATCAGTACAGATTCCTTGGAAAACTTATAATGATAAAAATGATCTAACCTCTAATTGTAATTATGCTTACAGCAGGCTTAATTCTCTCGTTAGGAAATTGAGAAGCAATAACTTATTAAAGGACTACCAAAATATTTTTGATTTACAATTAAATGGAGGGATCCTTTATGAGATTCCTATGGATAAAGTAGATCATAAACAGGATTATTTTCTTCCTCACTTTGCGGTAATTAAAAATAATGTTCAAACCACTGAAACTAGAATTGTGGTGGATGCATCTGGTAAAAACTATGAAGATGATAAAGCTTTAAATAATGTACCTGATAACTGTCCATCCTTGTTGTCTCACCTTGCTAGGTTATTTATACTTATAAGACACAAGTTAGGTATTTAACCATTGCCAACATAAAAAAAAAGCCTTTTTTAATGCTACATCTTTCTAAAGAAGATGACAAAGATGCTCATAAATTGTTATGGATTAGGTACATCAAAACCTTTAACTATAAGTAATTTAATGTGTCTTAGGTATAATAGAGCAACATTTGGTAATAAAACTAGTCCATTTCTTTTACAAGTCAAAAAACAATTTTAGAATCAAAACAATCTGAATTAGGAGACTATTTTTCCAATTGCTTATATATGGATAACCTTATGGTAAATAATGACAGCTTTGAAACCATTAAAGTTACACTTTGAAACAGCAATTAATATCTTATGAAATTTGAAACAGTAATTAATATTGAGCCTTATGGCCTTCACGTTTTTGAATTGGCTTGTAACTCTCCTGAAGCAGAGTTAATGTTTAAAAACTCAGATTTGTTCTTCAGAAAATCTTCTTTTCACTAAACTATTAGGTTACTGGTGGAATAGGAAAGAGTATTTAATATCCTTAAAGTAAAGTGACTTAGATAAGTGTAAAACTAGAAGGGAGATTTTAAGTGCTCTTCAAAGTATATTTGATCCTGTAGGCTTTATTGCTTCTTTGGCTTTTAAACTTAAGCTCTTAATGCAAAATCTGATAAGTGAAAATGCTACATGGGATGAAGAAATCTCCCAAAAATTAATGAGAGTGGAAAAAGACCTGTAAAGATTTCTCTAAAGTTAAAAGCCTAACCTTTCCTAGAATGACATTTACCGAGTCTGAAATTGATTTTGATCAGTATGCATTACATGTATTTTGTGATGCTAGCAAGGTTGGGTATGGCATAGTATGTTATCTTGTTAATAATTAATCAAAACTAAATTTATATAAGTCAAGAATTAGTCTGAAGAGTAAAAATTATTCAATTTGTCAACTCGTGTTGTGTTAGCCATTTGTTTGGGCGTTAATGTAATCAAATATTTAATTGAAATCTACAAAAAAAATTATTCATTTTTAAAAACTACTATTTGGACTGATTCTTTGGTTTGTGCAAATTGGTTGAATCAAAATGATTTGAAAATTAAATCTATATTTGTCAGTAACAGAGTTTAAGAAATTCAAACTAGTTGTGCTATTTCTTTCCCTTTGATATAAGTATAAGACATGTATCAGGTGTAAATAACCCTGCTGATTTGCTAACTAAAAATCTTACCACCAAGAAGTTATTAAAGTATCAACAATTTACTTAACTGGTCCTTCATTTCTTAAAGATCCAAATACCAAAATACCTCCCTAATACCATTCTTGTAAAGTTCAATTCAAAAATTAGCATTAGTTCCTTGCTTCAAACTGCTAATAATTTACCTGAACCCGAAGTAGAAAGTCATACTGAACCCTTATTCAATATTGAAGAGTTCTCAAATAGGAACAAATAACTTAGAATAGCTAAGTACTAAAACTACTTATCTAATCTGGTTTATTAATAATTTAGAATATTTAAGTACTTAAAATACTTAGAATTCTCAACCTGACCATTCTATTGAACAACATTTGAAAAAATAAGATCAAATAATTGATACAAGTTTTGGATAATGTATTTCCAAAAGATCTTCAAAAGAATCTAAAATTATTTAAGGATGATAACAATATTTTTACAATTGGGAAGGTACAGGTATGCTGAAAATATACCTTATGATGCTGCTAAAATGTCACTTTTCTAATTAATAATGATAATTGAAAGTCGTAATAAAGCTAAAAATGCAGGTTTATCTGCCACTTGTAATTTAATTGGTAGGAATTCTGAATACCTCAAATTAGGTTCCATGTAAAAAGTGTAATTCAAATTAGATTCCATGTAAAAAGTATATTAAAACAATAAAAAGTATTTTGGTCCCTAATAAAAGAAAAATGTGACAATGAACATCCATTTCAAACAACTGCCATTGCTTATGCTGGGCCTATTTTATTGAAAGACCCAGACGACAAAAATAATAAAATTAAAGCTTATATATTACTATTCCCTTGTTGTAACACAAGATTTATAGTCTTCATGTAATTTATGATCTTTCAACAGAGACATTTTTAAAAGATCTCTCTCTCTCTCTCTCTCTCTCTCTCTCTCTCTCTCTCTCTCTCTCTCTCTCTCTGTCTCTCTCTGTCTCTCTCTCTCTCTCTCTCTCTCTCTCTCTCTCTCTCTCTCTCTCTCTCTCTCTCTCTCTCTCAACCAAAGAAAATAAAAAGGCTAGTAGTTATTTAAGTAATTGGTTTTATAATTCTAAAGTGCCAAATTATTTGCAAGAAAATGGTATAACTTGGCAATTCACTGCTAGCTGTTCTCCTAGAATTCTAGGAGTAGCAGAGTGGTTAATATACCTCCTTCTTAAGGGTTGATCAATTTCTGTAAGTAACTTCTCCACTACAGTGAAAGAAATAATACATGCTATTAATGCCAGTCCATTAACTGGTAGCTCAAAAAAAGATCACTATGATTTAAGTTAATATTTTGGTCAGGATATTATAAAATATAGCTTTTTAACCATTCCTGAAGTTCAAGTTTCTTCTACTGTTGTAGGGGAAATTGTTGATCCAGATTATACTCCTATTGATCAAAAATCTATTGTAAAAACTTTAAAATTCTATCCCATTAATTAAAGGTAATAAAAAATAAAAGGAGATATGAATATCTCTTGGGGTCTATGAGGAAGAGTAAAAGCAGCACAAACTAATCACTAAAACACCAATAATTGGGAAATTGTGTTTGCTTAATGAATCAAGTAAGCTTCCAAAATGTTTTTGGAAGTTAGCATGAATTATTGATATTCATCCTGGTGATGAAGGAATTATAAGTCATATGACTGTAAAAACAGGACAGGAACATCAGTCCAAAAGACATATTTATAACTTTACCCAATGGAAATTCTTACTGAGGACTTGATCCCCAGACTCACAAATTGATATTGAATATACCCAAACGAAGCTCCCTCTCAAAATGACAATATAACTGTTAAATGTAAAAATAGAATTTAAGGTAATTTTAAGTAATTTGTAGATTTAAGTAAACTGGATATTTATATTATATTGAAAAGGTAACTCCACAGTCAGGTAGTAATAGGTTAAGGATATTTAAATAAAATTTTCTTAATATATATATATATATATATACTATATATATATATATATATATATATATTATATATATATATATATATATATATATATATATATATATATCTTATCTCCTCTCTCTTTAAATGAAACTGGGCTACTTTGGTAACCTTTCAAATTTCCTTTGCAAATATTAGAAAAAGTTTTAAAGTAAAATGAGATATTACACACTCAAAATATGGAACTGTATTAGGACTATACATACCTAGAATATTTTTCTTGATCCATGCAGTAGTTTTTCACGGAATTTTTTCAAAAAATAGAGGCTAAAGTTACCCCATGCATCGGGGCTATTTTGGTCAGCTGAAGTTTCTTTGTATGTTAAACTTATAAAAATAAATTTAAGATTTCTTAATCCTTTAGGGCTACATTGGCTATTCCTTAAGCTAGGGATCCTTAATAATAATATATTTTGGTATTTACATTTTTCCAATTTTTATATAGCGTCGGGCAGGGTGACCGGGCCCGCTTTTTTAGAGGGTGATTCGGTCCACTCTAAAATAAAAAAAAATAAATTTTTTTTTCTCTCATTTAATAGCTACGCAGTAGTAAGTACTACAAGTTTATTTAGATCATCTTTAATTTCTAGAAAGTTTTATATTTTAAAAAATATAATAAATTAGGGTACAAAAATGCCCTTCAATAGAATTTCACTTTTGAAAAATGTGAGGTTTTTTAATTTGTTATAAAAAATGAAAAATTGTGGATGGATTTTAATTATTTTTTTGTTTTTCTAAACGAGTATATTAACTTTTAAACTGGCAATTTAAAAATGTGAAATAAATAGAATTAGTGACAGAAATCACAGGACCTTACGTGGACCGATTCACGCCCGTAAAAATTGATGAAGGGTGAATCGGACCCATGTTAATGGTAAATTACAGAATCTTAACTTTAGGACCAACATTAAGACCTGGCTGTTAAAAAAAAATCCAAAAAGTGCATTCGGGGAGAGTCAGGAGAAGTTATACCTAAAGTGGTCAAGTCACTTAACATTGCCCCCAAAAAAAGACTGGTTCTTGGAAAACCCATTCCATAAATCTATTTAAATTAGGTTGTGGCAGCATTGGCATCCTCATATCTTTTTCACAAATAGTATCAATATCATCTTTTATGTATTCAAACTTGCCATATTTTTAGTGCACTCTCTGTAAGTATTGAACAGTGGGGCAAAGAATGACACATCCAATGGTTGGGCAATATGGGTAGAATTTGGGGGCAGGCAAACAAATAATATTGAATTCTCTTCACATAAGTTTAATACCTCATCTGAAAATGAGAGCTTAGATTGTCGCCAATAAGGGCCTTTGGACCATCAATCCGTTTTGCATGAGGTAAAAAGACTTTTTTAAACCAGTCTTCAAAAACTGTTGAATCAAACCAGCCACTTTTCTGAAACAAATGGAAATCCTTCTCTGAACAAAATGGAAATCCTTTTGGAGCTCTTATCTTTAAATGTATTCATCAATTTTTCCAACTTGTATAAGACATAAGGGGGAAGGAGTGTCCCGTCTGCAGAGGCACAGAACATTAGTGAAACTGTAGTCTTTGAATAAAATGTAACATTGTTGGCATATTTGATGCCCCTTCTGTGGAGGTGTTTGATTGAACTTGTGGGTGTGTCCGAAATATTGGTCTCATCGTAATTAAATATTTGATGCAGTAGCAAATCTTTCAGGCTTTCACTTAAATTATCGTGGAAATGGTAAAAATAAATTGGGGTTACTTTGGCCACCCTGCCAAAGAAGCCCCACCCCCCCTGCCAAAGTAGCCCCATTTTAATTTAAGGTCTGTAGCTTCTAAACTATGAATGCTGATTAATCAGGCATTCTATGCTCCCTTCCTAAGATGCTAAAGAGTAACATACATGAAAGCCATGTTTGTATGTCTTCCCAATTCTTCTGGGTGAACCTTAACAAAATGCCTTCATTTTTCACGATTTTTCAACTACATTTTGTCAGTAGTAAAACAACATTTTATTTTGTTATTTCTGACACCTAATGGTTCATTTTAGTAGTCAATTTTACTGGCTTTTAAAGGAAAAAAAATTAAATTTCCATCCTTTCTAGAAAAAAAGTTATGAACCATGAAAGCCATATAGGTGAAAATGTCCAAAGTTGCCCCAGTGGCTAAAGTAACCCCAGTTTACGGTATATATATATATATATATATATATATATATATATATATATATATATATACTATATATATATATATATATATATATATATATATATATATATATATATATATATATATATATATATATATATATATATATATATATATATATATATATATATATATATATATATATATATATATATAACCTTTTGCCTTTCCCTCTTTATACATAATCCATTCTTCTTCATCTTCTCCAAAAAACTCTCCAACACACAGTAATATAGAAAATGGACCATTCTTTTGGCAAACGGTGTTAACTCTCTTAAAAAGTTGATTAAATTTTCCTTCAACATCCCCACACACAAGTCTGAAAGTTATTAGAAATTCAAGATAGGCCTATATAAAACTAATATTTTTGGGAAATTGTTTTTATGATATTTGTGCGATATAAGACAATATAGGTTTCAAACTACTCATAGAACCTAATCTTATTATAATATATTCATGTAATTTATGCAATAAAGTTAAAACCTTTTCAAAGTCTTTGAGGGTAAGTAAAAATTCTAACATTGATCCATACATTTTGTAAACTATACTAAGATTTACATATACATGTCCAGTGATAGCCTAGACTTTCAATATCATCAGTTTTAAATGTTTAAAAATAATTATAATAATGAATAATATATAGGCTTAATATACATTGAAGCACCTTATTACGAATGTCAATTACACTTTTACCCTTTAAATTTTTTCTACCCAATTTTACTACACTTTACATTTAAACTAGAAAACTTTTCTAGCCTCTATATTTGACAAATATAAAATACTAGTTGGCTGATCAAGAGTAAACTATTACAATATCCTTTAAATAATCTAATATTATATGTTTAAAACTTTAAATGGCTAGGATACACTATATTCTTAAGTTAAAAAAAAAATTATGTTACCTTAACTTTATAAGAAAGGCATATCATGAAATGTTTAACTGAGGAATTTAATGGCAAGTGACTTACATTTTAACTGCAGACGTCATTATTGCAAATCATAAATCAACTATAAAATCTGAAAAGAATTATAAAAAATGTCAGTTATACACACTTTAGGTAATAAATTAATAATTTTTTCCCCAAAAAAACTGTGCACTCTAATAGACTTTACACACTGATAATGAATATGTTAACTATAATGAATTTATTAACTGATCAGTATTGATTGAGAAAGTCAATAAAATAAATCAAAATTTGAAAAATATTTTTTCTAAAAATGAATTCTGAAAGAATTTTACACACAGCTCACGAATATGATAACTTTTTAGGTCAGATTAGTACTGTAGTTATATCAAAATCTAAAAAAATAAATAAATTAAAACTGATCTATACATTTTTGGACTAGGTTTATAGTAACATTGATTCAAACAGATTTGGGCCATTATTATGGCAATGTTAATCCATACAGCTCCATGGTGGAGAGCTATGTTAGGCTAAATTTCATTGGGCTCAATAGAGTCTAACAAACCCAATAAAACTCAACCTGAAGTACCTCTACTGCCAGTAACTAATACTAATATCTGTGGTGAAATGTGTTGATTGATGTTGCTGTAAACCTAACCATAACCTTTATGGATCCATTTTATCAATAAATACTGATCAGATTCAAAAACAGTAAGCATATTTATGATCAGCATGCAAAAGTCCATCAGAATGGAGTTTTGTGAAAAAAATTAAAAAATATTTTATTGAAAATTCATGTATCAAAAATGTTAGGTAACTAACAGTTTAGGTTGGTAACCTGGCATTTAGTTGTTATTCACATTATAAACTTGAAGTGTGTGTTATTGAAAACACAACATAGGGTGCAGGAAAAGCAAATTCAGTAAATATACATAAATTAAAGTATTAAAAATTCATTTATAAAATCAACAAGGTAGGTCATCTTTTATATTTAGTTTATTTAGAACTCTTAGGCTAAAGGATAGGCTTACTCTAAGTTTAAGCTTGCATAAATTTTACCTTAAATTAGGTTACTTGTTAATTTATTTTGTTAGTAGTAGGCCTCAGTGATTTTTATTTAACTATAGCCTTTGATAAGGCTCCTCATATAAGGCTGATGAAAATGTCATCGCAATGTGGTATGGATGGAGTGGTACATGGTTGGGTTAAAGAGTGGTTGTGGGATAGAAGACGGTGTGCTTCCAACCCTATGTACTACTAAATGGCAAAGTCATCATGGAAAATAGTGAAGAGTGGTGTCCTACAGGGTTCAGTGCTGGGGCCACTATTATTCCTCATATAGCCATATAAATAATTTAGACCAGGGACTTTAATGTAAGGTTTCTAAGTTTGCAGATGATACCAAAGTGGCTACTACCTAAGTAAGGGATAATGATGGATGTATAAAAATTAGAAATGATCTTGATAAACTTCTTGGGTAGGCAGATAAGTGGTAAATGAATTTTAATAGTAAAAAGTGTAAGGTTCTTGACCTAGGTTACTCAAATAAAAGATTAAACTATGATATGAATGGGGATTGGCTTGAGTCTGCAAACCAAGAAAAGGATTTAGGTGTGATTATAAGCAGCAATCTGAAAGTAGCTAATCAATATTTTGAAACAAGAAATAAGGCCAAGATGCTTGGTATAATAAATTGCAATGTTGTTTACAAGAGTAAGGAAGTTATAAATAAGTAAGCTATAGCCTATAATAGCTATGTTAGGCCAGCATTAAAGTATTGTGCATAAGTTTGGGACCTTTATTTAATTAAGAAAAGAGCGAGATATGCTGGAGAGAGTGCAATAAGAAAATTAAGAAGAAGGCATGCCATCTTGATGTAAGAAAATATTCATTCAGTAATAAGGTTGTTAATATTTGAACATTAGAAATATAAACAGTAAGAAGCCACATGGGCCTATCGAGACTTTCACAGTCAACCCAAAAGAACTAACCACCAAACATGCTTATGCAAATCCACAAAGCACCCAAGGGCTTGTCAATAACTTACATAGTGTACACAAAATCTAAACTATAGCCAACTTTTGTTATAAATATAACATGCAGTTTAGCATTAATAACTACTGTAACTAAAACTTCACCAATTTAACTTAGTCAAAATATACTATATGATACCCAAACCATCCATATACCTGTCCAATCCTTTCTTAAATGTTGTAATCGAATCACACTCAACAACCTCCTGTGGCAAACCATTCCCAAAATTAACAATTAATTATGCTTTCTTATATCAAGATGGCATGCCTTCTTAATTTCCTACTATGCCCACTGGTACCCCATTTGTGGTCTACTATGAAGAGTTTATTGGTCTCTGTATTATTAATAGATGTAAATATTTTGTAGACTTGTATCATATCCCCTCTAAGAAATGGCCTTTCTACAGAAAACATTCCTAACTCTTTCAGCCTGTCCTCATAGCTCTTACCCTCAAACCCAGAAATCATTGTTGTAAATCTATATTGCAGTATCTCTAGCATATTAGCATATCTATGTCTTTCCTAAAATAAGGAGCCCAAACTTGTGCACATTACTCTAATACTGGCCTAACATAGTAATTATACATTTACTTATCACTTCCTTGCACTTATAAACGACATTGTGATACATTATACCTAGCATCTTATTAGCTATATTCCTTGCTTCCCAACACTGATTAGCTACTTTCAAATTACTGCTTATAATCACACCTAATTCTTTTTCTTGGTCCACAGACTCAAGCCAATACCCATTCATATTGTAGTTAAAACTTT
>JABUQX010034839.1:132500-134584 GCA_015478945.1 Trachelipus rathkii
CATTCCTTAAGTCTCAATAATAATAATAATAATAATAATAATAATAATAATAATAATAATAATAATAATAAACCTAGCCATGCAAAGTAGATGCCGACTTTTTCACCGAAATAATCTCTGATATGGTCCAGTGGTTTCTTAGGTCAAGTGGCTGTTCCTCATACATGTATTTAAAATATTTAGACCAGGGACTTAAATGTAAGGTTTCCAAGTTTGCAGATGATAGAAAATTGGCTACCTCAATAAGGAATAATGATGGATGTATAAAGATTTAAAAGATAAGGAGGTGTGGTGGGTTCGATTCTCCACAATATGTGGTTGGGGTTCGATCCGCCTAACTATCCAAATTATCATGAGTCTATCCTAACGAGAAAAATAAAACACAGGAAGACAAAAAAAAAAAAACACGAACAACCAAAACCAATAAGAATTTATTAAAAAACCCAACACAACAACAACTAATTCTGCTCCACACAACACCCAATAATTATATAGTCCGATACCAATAATTCTATGGTTAAATACCGATACCGAAACAATTCGCCGATACCGATACACTCTGCCGATACCGATACAATCTGATACCGATACACAATAACCTTAATTCTAAAATTATTAACCTTAATCCTAAAAAAGATAACCGTAATCCTAAAAAAATATAACCTTAATCCTATCAATTGCCTGAATCTCAAGAACATCATTGAGTATAACATATATAACATATATCTAAAAAATACAAATTATATAATACAAAATACAAATTATATAATAGTTGGGGGGGAGGGCCACGTTTAGTGTCTTCTATTTTTTTCTTTCTATCTATAGTTCTCTTATTTTCAATTTTTTTTTTATCAATTTTCAACTTTTTTAATTTCTTAATTATTCTCTATTTTCACTTTATATAATAGTCTTTTTCTATTTAGAATTTTCAAATAATTTCTGTTTATTTCAATTTATTTCTGTTATATAAGTCTTTTTCTATTTTTCTATTTAGAATTTTCAAAAGCTGTAATTTCTTTTTATTTCAATTTATTTTATACAATATTTACAAAATGCTCAGCAGTTGAGCGGAGATCAGCCGTTGATCCAGGGTTTCACTCCAGTAGAAGCCAAACAAAAAAAGCCAGGAAAAAAAAAAACTGGAGAAGAAAAAAACATTCTAAACATTATGAAACTTAGCAAAAATAAATATAATAAATAATAACAATAATAGAAAAAATCATTCAAAGTTTGTTACTTTAACGTTACAAATTTCATTAAATTCTCAATTCATTTAAATTAAATAATTAAATTAAAAAATGCCTTAAAGCAAATAATGAAAGCAAAGCCATAAATTAAATGAAGCAATCAAAGTCATAGAGCAACGCAAATTGCATAATGCAATTGAAATCAAATTAGGTAGCAATCACGTTTAAATAATTAAAATTAAAATTACCTAAACCATCAAAAAAATAGAAATGAAAACAATAATGCAAATAAATAAATAAATATCCCTTACCTGGATAATCATCCAGTTTTTTTTCTATAAAATTCCGATTCCTGACTCTTCAACCCCTGACAATCCGTCAAACGAAACAAACGAAAAAACAGCCAACTGAAAAAACAATTACACCTTAAAGATTTTCACTCCTTTACCATAAATAAAATAACCATAATGAAAATAATAATAATCAGCATAATAATAATAATAATAATAATAATAATAATAATAATAATAATAATAATAATAATAATAATAATAATAATAATAAATAAATAAATAAATAATTCCTACCTCTGGACAATCAACAAGCTTGTTTCTTCCCTCAGGCTGAGTAGGGAGGAGCACACCACAGTCAAACTCTTGAAGCGAACGATGAACCAAAACTAAAAAATAGAAAAAACGATAAAAAAAATAATGAACTCATTAAATACACATTACATAATAATAATAATAAAAATCAATAATAATAATAATAATCAGTAATAAAGGAATAAGCAATAAAAATAAATAAATTATAAGATAAAAAATATTATATATTACCTTTCTCGTCAAGCGTGAAATCGTCAATCTTCTCGTGTGCACCACCACAGTCATCCAAAAC
>JABUQX010034840.1:0-22804 GCA_015478945.1 Trachelipus rathkii
TAACCCCCACTACCGATACAATAAACATACTGCAACTTAACATCAGTGGCCTCAATAACAAATGCAGAGGACTAGAACATTTCTTGAACGCTCACAACTTTCACATGGCAATAATGTTCAAGGAGGCGCACTCTCCACACAAACATCACAAAACCATCTTTCTACAAATTGGACTCCAATATAAAGTGTAACAGACCTCAGACTACTAGCCTATCTGGTACTGATACACAAATGCCATACATTCAAACACTTAACAAACTGCAATACTATAACAACAAAACACAATCAGTCACAATGCAAATTAATGTGAAACAAATCCTAGAGCAACATTAGTAACACAATACATCTCGGCAACAACTTCTCCACGTACTGGTCAAATACAATCTAGACGCCTAGCCTATCCCCTGTGACACAACTCCCCAACCTAATACTAGCCAACCGGTGTGCCGCGGCACCTAGGTGTGCCGCGAGATCTGTCACGGGGTGCCGGCGTGATTTTAACCTAGATTCTGTACATCTGCTAACCATTTTAATGAATATTACTTTTTTCAATATTAGCTGAGGCAAAAATTCTTTGCACAAAAGGCTTTAATCTCCCTCTCTCTTGACCGTTAATCACACACACACACACAGCACAACAGCACACACACACACACACACACACACAACCACACACGACACACACACACACACACACACCGACCACACACCAGCAGCACACACACACACACACACACACAACACACACACACACACACACACACACACACACAACACACACACACACACACCACATCGGACAAAGTAAACACCCATCACATCAGCACAAGACACACACAAGCACACACACACACACACACACACGACACACAGGCACACACACACAACAACACACATCAACACACACACACACACACAGGCAAGACACATGCACACACACACACACGACACACACACACACACACACGACACACACACAACATCAGCACACACACACACACTACAGGCATTCGATGGACTACTTTAAAGTCAGCACACACACACACACACACACAGCACACACACACACTACACAGGACGGGCACACCAACACCGACACACACAACACACACATGTAAGTTTGTGACACACACACACAGTCACTTCACACACATTCTCAATCACATCACCACACACACGACACACAACGGACAACAGCACATCAACACACTACACACACACACCACACACACAGACACACACAACACACAGCACACAACACACACACAGCACACACACACAACACAACACCACACACACACATCACACACACACACACAGCACACACACACACACACACACCACACAAGCAACACACACACAGCACAACATACGACCACAACACACACACGACAAGCACCACACACCACAGCACATGGTCACACAGCAGCAGCAGCACACAACACACAGCCGCACACACACACACGACATCCACACACTCTAGGCACACAACACACAACACACAGCACACAGCACACAGCACACACTACACACACACACACACACACTACAATCCACACACATTGGGTGTACACACACACGCATGCCTCGGAAGCTGGTATATACCAACGCACACACGACACACACACACACACAGCACACACACGACACACACACACACACACACACACAGCACACACGACAACAGCACACATGGCACAACACAACGACAGCACACACACAGCAGCTCACATTTCACACACACACCACACACACCACACACACAGCACCAGCACACAACACACACACCGACACAATCCCTCCATTCTGGAAGCACACACACACACACACACACACCACAGCAGCACCACCACAGCACACACACACACACACTTCACACACACACACACACACACACACACAGCACACACAACACACACAGCACAGAACACACACACAGCACACACACACACACACACACACACACCACATAGTCACAAAACAAATAAAGCACACACCACACACACACAATGTACACACACACACACACATACCGACATCACACACACACAACACACACACCACACACACACTCTTGACACCAACAACACACACACACACCACACACACACAACACACACACACACACACCACACACCACACACAACACACACACCACCACACACACACACACACAACATCACACACACACAGAAGACCAACAAACAAAACAACAAAAGAAACCCCAACAAACACAAAAAGAATGCCCACAAAACACCATCACACACACACACACACAGCACACACACACACACAATCACCGACCACACACACACACACACACACACACACACAAATCAACACACACACACACACACACACACACCACACAACACACAACAGACACAACACACACACACACACATGTGGGTCACACACACACACACAGCGCACACAGAGTGCACACACACACACACACACACAGCACATGGGGGGCAACACAGCACATATAATTTCTGTAGCAGAATAACAACCACACACACACACACACACACGACCCACTACAGCACAGCACACACACACACACACAGCACACACACACACACCACACAACACACACACACACAGCGCACACACACACACACCACGGACACACACACAACACAACACAACACCACACACGACACACACACACACACGCACACGACACACACACACACACAACACACACACACACACACACGAACACACACACAGCACCAGCACACAACACACACATCATCACACACACACACACACACACAGGTCACATCTACACACACACACACAGCAACACACACACACCATCACAAACACCACACACACACACAACACACACACACACACACACTACACTTTTACAGTTTACACACACACACACACAGTATGCACCACACACACACACACACACACACACGACACACACACAACACACACAAATGGTTTCCACACACACACACATACACAACAACAAGCACACAGCACAACACACAACACACAACACACAGCACACACACTACACACAGCACACACACAACAGCGGGACACACAGCACACACACAGCACGAGCACACATGCACGACATCACACACACACGACACACACACACACATCACACATCACACAACGCACACACAACACACACACAACAGCAAAACACAACACACACACACACACACACAACACACATAACACGTATCCACACAGAACACATCACATACAGCACACACACACATTGTGGGTGTGTACAGTAAAACAGCACACACACACACAACAGCACACACAGCTACACACAACAACACACACCAAAGCACACACACACACACATACACATCCACGCACACTCACACACCACGACACGAGACACACACGCAACACACACACACACACAGTTTGCTGCCAGCGATCACACACACAGACGACAGCACACACACACACACCACACACACACACACAGCACAATTTCTTCTGCATACACAACTCACACACACAACACACACACACTATTACACCAACACACACAAGGCACACACAACAACACACACGACGACACACAGGTCACATATCACACACACACAGCACAGCACAGCACACACACCCTACACACACACAACACACACACACACAGCACACACGCCACACACACACCACACTACACACACATCACGACACACACATTGTTCCATGTTACACATATATAATATATTATATAGTATATAATTATTTATATATATTATATAGTATATATTTATATATTATATATATTATATATAATATATGATAATAAATATAATATTATATTATATATATATATTATAGTATATGATATATATATTGTGCACAGAAGATTTTGTGCTTTGGGGTAGAGATCAGTGAGTAGAAGGTTCCAATAAGTAAATAAATGTAAAGTGTGTTTACTAAGGGTTTGTGAAGTGTTTATAAATGTGATCAATTTCGTGAAATGGATAAGTTGTGTAATTAGAGAAAACGTAAACCGTCGAGAGAGCAAAACTTGTACCACCGTACTTTAAGTGAGAGTAATGGGAACATTATCATTCCTGGATCTTCCAATCATCAAAAGGAAATTTTCTTTTAAAGAAAGAACGTATTTAGAGAGTTATTTGTGTCTTACGGATTTTCATGGAGCAACGATGCAGATAATCCACGTTCCTTGTGCTTAGTGTGTAGTGAAACGCTAAGCAATGAAGCCATAGTCATAGTCCAGCAAACTGTAAGAGAAAAGTCTGCTAGCGAAAGCACCAAGCTGTAATCTCAGAAAACCCGGCTCATAGTTTTTCAAGGCTAATTAGAAAATCAAGAGAAATTGGTAATAGAAGTTGGAGATGATTTTACACAAGTGACACTGTTCGTCGAGAGCTTCATTAAAGTTGCCAAAGCACTCGCCAAGAAATTGAAACCTCAGTAGCAAAACTGGAGAGGATGGAGAGGATATCGATTATCGCGGCGTGGCAAAATTATCGTGTGAAGACCTAGCGTTGGCAGGATGCGGGAGCTCAAATGTTCAAGGTTCCTCTCGTCAAACATACTATTAGCCTGTAGAATATTTGAAAATGTCGTTAAATTATAAGTGAAACGAGGTCATAGAATAAGAATAAAAACTCAGCCATAAATTTTGTTTAGCAATAGATGAAAGTACTGATATTACAGGCCAAAAATGCAGCTTCTTGGAGTTCTGTAGATTTATTGGACGGTAAGTATGATCGTGAGCAGTGTTAGTGTTTTGCAAAAGAGTTGGAAACAACGTAGTACCGGCTTCCGATATTTTCGGGCTTCGCGTCTGCTCTTATCGTCAATAAACCATGGTGCTTTCATGAACGACTGTTGTGGAGATGATGGTACTGATGTGCATCCATCATGACCAGGAAAGTTTTAAAGATTTACTGCGCGAGCTTTAGAGGATAAGTGAGTCATTGATACTAACTCACGTGCTTGTCCTGCAAAATAGAGAGCCCTAGTAGGGGGAAAAATTGGGTGAGCTGTTCGCGTGAAGTTATAAAGTCAGGTTAGAAGAATGATAAATTAACATTAAGATCGGCGGACCGTTTGGGAAGGTGTAAGACGTCTTTGAAAAATGACTGTGTGTGAAATGGAGTTCACGGCATAATCTCATTATTATTAACAATTTTTTTAGAAGTATGATGGTTATTTCGTGGTAGAGTACTAACCGCGTTTGCTCCACTGCAAAGAGGAAACTAAAAGTTTGTTGAGAAAGGAGAACATGATGCATTTTCTATGGTTTGGCAGCAAAATGATGATTGGTATTTACAGTTGTCATATATGTCATATTTTTAGTAAACTAAATGAATTAAATACTTCATTTCAGGGACGACAAGAAACAATAGTCTTCATCCAATAAAATGAAAGGTTTCATGGAAAGATAGCTTCTTGGAAGTCTGCAATTGAGAAAAATGATTTTTCAAATTTTTCTATCCCGTTTATAATTGTGTCGGAAAGTTAATGGGAGGAAAAGCTAAATAGACTATTGCTTGAATCATTTTCAAAAAATTCCAAGATGCAGTAGATAAGTATTTTCCTTCTCTTTCCGTTAAGAATCGTTGACTGGATTGTTTCCCCATTTCACGTGGCAAATATTGATGATGAAGAACTAGATTTCAAAGCTACTGAGAGAGACGAATTTTAATGATCTTTGTGCTGATTCTTGACTGAAAATTAAACTTGAAGAAGAATGACTTATCAGTGGCCTTCTTTTTGGCTTGCGATACTAAAGGAGTATCGCCTACCGTAGTAGATGAAAGCCTACAAGTTTGCCTTTGTGCGCATTTTTCGCAAGCATGCAAATCTTGTGTGAAAGGCTTTTCTCTGCATGTCACAATAAAATGCAAACAAAAATAGATTGTTGAATCTTTGAGGAAATATGGCGTGTGTGCGTTATAAACGTGCAGACCTAACATACAATATTGTGCTCTAAGCATAAAGCACAAATTTTCCATTAATACTATTAATCGATTCTAAACCGCAAATCCAAGCTTTCAAATTTTTACAAATATGTTTTTTAAATATAGTTTGTAAATTTTAGAATTTATTTATTATTATGTATTATTAATTATTATTTATTATTATTATTTTTATTATTAGTATTATTATTATTATTATGTTTTTATTATAATTGATATTATTATAAGCATCGCCATATTAATTAAGTATTTATTATATTATTATTACTATTATTATTACTATTTTATTACTATTATTATTATTGATTATTATTATTATGTATTATTATTATATTATATTTATTATTATTATAGTTATTATTATTATTATTAATTAATATTAATTGATTATTATTGGTAAGCAGGTGGTGCCTGCAAAAATTCCAGAGCCTCAAATAGGGTGCTGTGAATTGCAAAAAGGTTGGAATCACTGCCCCAAACCTAATACTGAGGCGGGGAAGATTTAATGGCACACCGAAATAATGGGTGCCAAACATCGTTGCCAACAGAGGCACAAAACTCCTATCTCATCTTGAAACACTAAAAATACTAAACCAACAAAGAATCACACACAAGACTACCTCTCCAAAACAACCAGTCCCTTACCTCACCAGACATCACCTTCTACTCACCAAACATCCATCCATACTTGACATGGTCAACATTAACAGAACTAAACTCAGATCCTCTCCCAATAATCATCTCCCTTAAATACAAAAGCAAAAAACATAAGACACCTACAAAAACATACATCAATTACAAATAAGCAGACTGGGCAAATTACACACAATACATGGACAATCACCTCAAAACATTACAAATTAATGGAAAAAACTCGCTAAACAAAGCCATAAACCACATCACCCACATAATAACAAAAGCTGCCAATAAACACATACCTAAGGGATACATAAAAGAACACAACTCAACACTAACCCTTGAAATATAAACACTAATCAAACAAAGGAACCAAATAAAAAAAAAAAACACTTCCAAACATCATCCCAAATAACACACGAATAACCTACGTTGACACTTAAAGTCACGAACGAACTAAAATGTCATAATCTAAAATTGTTTTAGATTTGGCAAGAATTTCTTTCAAAATGAAGGATGTTCTTACGCTCTATTTTCAATGTAAAACAAACGCATGTTCTTGAGATTTCAAGGTTTGTTTATAATTTGCAGTCTGTCGTCGAACTGACTCGTTTTAATACAGTCGTCTTGATAATTGCCTTTAATTTTCATTATGAAAAAGAATATATATTTAGTTTATTTACAACGAACAGGAAAGGGGATGAGGAGGAAATTGACGAAAATTTTAATCGTACACTATAATAATGAGACCTAAGAGAGGTAGAGAATGTACTTCTTTCTTCTATATTTTTGGTAAGCCTGCTGTAAACTTTTAACAAAGTTTTTAATATAGATTGCGACCATTAACAAAAAGTTATAAACTATGCCTTAGGATTTAGGTTTTGTGAACAGTCAGATTTAAATTTTAGGCTGTCTCAGATCATATTTTATAATAGTTAAAATTCACACACTGATTCATATTTGAGATGATAGGTCTATTGTTATAAAAACTATTATATACTTCCACTTATATCTAATATTTTATTTTATTTTAGTATTTATATGTAGGATATAAAAACTCTAATATGCTTCCACTTATATTATCTTATATTATTTTAGTGGATTTTATACTTTGTCAATATTAGGTATAATTGTCCAGAATTTACTAAAAACATGAAAGGTTCACTACTTATCACAAAACAATACTAGCATGTGCACGTGTTCAAATTCATAATAATCAAAATGTTAAAGGTATGGAGGTAAATTGTTTATTTTCAATTCCCCACTATTTCAATCTATCTCTATTCTCTTTGCTTTCAACTAATCAATTTAGTATACCTGCTAAGTTTAATTAACTACAGCCAACAGGCAGAGTTACTAAGTTCTTATAAGAGAACTTTTCAAGGAGCAGCAAATCTTTGAAAAAAGCAAAAACACAGGTCTATAGATTCAATTTTCAATTATTTATTAGTCTTTATAGCTTTCAAAGATTTGTTTTTAAATTTAAGGGGGCTCCACACTTGCGAAATTCGTCGAACTCTTTGCCAAACACCCCATGTGTGTATGGGTCATTTTTGGCAAAGCTTTGCTCATTTGATTGGTTTGCCAAATACACAAAACTTTTCCACAAGCGATGAAAAAGATTTGTGTATTTGGCAAACCAACCAAATGAGCAAAGCTTTTGCCAAAAATGACCCATACACACACACATGAGGTAGAATGTGTGTAGATGTACATTCGCTCATGAGGAAAAAACAAATACTTCCTCATATATCTCTTCTATTTTGCTTATTTTAGAATTTTATTTTAGGATATAAAAACTATTAGCTATATACAGTATATTAGTTTTAGTGGAATTTATATTTTTGTCCCCATGAATATAATTGACCAGAATTTTCACTAAAAAATTACAACGAGGTTCACTCCTAATTCAATAGTGGTCCTATTTTGTCGCGTTTGTTAAAATCAAAATTTAATAATCAAAATGTAAAGTGTATGGAGGTAAATTATAATTTGTCCTTTCTCAACCTTTATTAACCTACCTCTATTCTAGAACATAAGAAGAACATAAGAAATATAGGGACAGTAAGAAGCCACATGGACCTATTGAGACTGTCCCAGTCAACCCACTAACCAAACATGCTCTCATGCAATATCCATTAAAGCACCCTAGGGCTTGTCAAATTCATGTAACTAAAATCCACCAATTTGGCTTAGTCAAAAAAAAAATGATATATGATACCAAAACCATCCACATGCCTTATTAACTAAGTTATGGTCATACATGCAGTATAACATTAATAACTACTGTAACTTAAAACCAGCCAATTTGGCTTCGTCTAAATATACTATATGATACCCAACCCATCCATATACCTATCCAACCCTTTCTTAAATGTTGCCATCGAGTCACACTCAACAACTTCCTGTGGCAAACCATTCCAAAATTTAACAACCCTATTGCTGAATGCATGCTTTCTTATATCAAGATGGCATGCTTTCTTCTTAATTTTCTTGTTATGCCCCCTGGTCTCCCGTCCGTGCTCTACTATGAAGAATTTATTGGTCTCTGTATTATCAATAGATATAAAAATTTTGTAGACTTGTATCATGTCCCCTCTGAGAAATCGCTTTTCTATAGAAAACATTCCTAAACTCTTTCAGCCTCATCCTCATAGCTCTTACCCCTCAAAACCCAGAATCATTCTGTTTGCTCTAACGTTGCCAACTCTCTCCTAGCATATTAAGTCTTTCTTTAAATAAGGGGCCCAAACTTGTGCAGCAATACTCTATTATTTTCCTAACATAGCTATTATATAGTTTACTTATTTACTTCCTTGCTCTTGTGAACACATTGCGATTTATTATGCCCAGCATCTTATTAGCTTTATTCCTTGCTTCCAAACACTGATTAGCTACTTTCAAATTAACTGCTTATAATCACACCTAAAATCTTTTTTCTTTGGTCCACAGACTCAAGCCAATCGCCCATTCATATCGTAGTTAAAACTATTATTTGAGAAACTAGTGAAGAACCTTACACTTTTTACTAAATATTAGAATTCATTTGCCACTTATCTGCCCACTCGAGAAGAAGTTTATCAAGATCATTTTTTGAAATTTTTTATGCATCCTTCACTATTCCCTAACTGAGGTGGCCACTTTTGGTATCATCGGCAAACTTAGAAACCTTGCATTTAAGTCCCTGGTCTAAATCATTTTTTATATATGAGGAACAACAGTGGCCCCAGCACTGAAAGCCCTGTGGGTGGACACCACTCTTCACTATTTCCCATGATGGATTTATTCCCATTTAGTTGTACACACTGTTTTTCTATTCACACACTCTTTAATCCAACCATGTATCCCACTCCACCTATACACATTGCAATATCTTCTTCATCACCTGAATGATGGGGAACCTTATCTAACAGCTTTTGCTAAAGTCTACATTAACTTACTTATGAAATACCTTCTGAACTTGGACTTACCTCATTCGGTTCAATCCCAGCATCGTACATGACGTACTTATCTATCCATAAATTTAAAAGGTTTTGTCTGACAAATGACCTACCCTTTCTGAAACCGTGCTGGGAGTCATACATTACCTTGTTATCTTCTAAATATTTCTCTATATGACCTTTCCGCTACCGTGGCTCAAACGGTAGAGCTACTGAGTCGCATTGCAAGGTTGCGGGTTCAAATCCTAGTTCGGATCCTAGGTAGAAATTACCTAGAGAACTTCCCCTCCTTTGGAATAGGGCTAACTGCCCGTGAGGTGTGAACTTTTGAAAATAAAATAGATAAAAATAAAATAAACTTTTCCAGAACCTTTACAATCAGAGATATTAAGCTAACTGGCCTATAATTTCCCAAATCTTCCTTACTTCACCTTTCTTATAATAGGCACAACATATGCCGTTTTCAGTCATCCCTGGTAACCTTTCACCAAAATGTTATAGAATAGGCTTAAAAAATCAAATTAACAGTGCTTGCAATGCTGGTAAACCCTCCTTTCAAATCTACCATGTATAACCATCAGGGCCTGCAAGCTTTACTTGGATCAATAATGGTCTAATAACCGTTTAATATCTTTTACGTCAAAATTCCAAATTCTTTAAAACACTTTATGTTTCTATTTATTACATGCAACTATTAGTCTCCAAACTATTATCTAATCTTTCCTCAGTAAACACTGAAGCAAAATAAGCATTGAAAATGTTGACCAACTCCTTATCTGAACTTACTAAATTTTCATCAATTCTTAATTGGAACCAATTGTTCCTATTTTACTTTTTAAAGTTTATAAAACCTAAAAAACTTCTTCAGGTTCTTATTATATTCCTTGCTAAATTAATTCTGCCTCTCTCTTCCTGCCTTTTCTTATTGACTGGTTAAGTTTGTTTCTATTTTTCCTATAAATTTTCTAAATCATCCTTCCATATTACTACCTTTGAATATTTTTAAACATCTTTGCTTTTCATTGATTTTCTCTCTTATCTCCTCTTCCTAGTTATGGTGGTCCTCTTGTGCCACCTAATGGTTTCATTTTTAAAACATAACTGACTGAATATCATTAAAATTTGCTTAAAACGTTCCCACATGATAAAACAGTTTTTTGGTCTTTAAACTCTTTATCCCAGTCCATTATCACTAAGCATGTCTCGTAATTTGATAAAATCGCCATTACGGAAATCTAGGATTTGTTCTCCTTATTAGCTTGCAATTTGGGCCAGAATATCACATTCATATTAAATCAACTATATTCATGGGTCACTGATCCTAAATTCTCCTCACCTCTAACTTCATCCCCATACTTTCATCGTTAGTTAATATTAAGCTAATAGTGCATCGTGTCTTGCGGTTCATGGACCATCTGGTTTAAAAAGTTATCTAGTATCAATTTATAAAATACTGAACCTACTATGCCACCGTCACCGGATTAGAAAACAACGAATTAATCATATGAATGCCAGGAAAATTAAGAATCCCATTATGATACTCATCCATTTTTTCTTCTACTGTGGCACACTGCTGTCCTCAATTATCTTTCACCAATCTTCAGCATCTAATCCTCTTCTGACTCCTGGCCAGGAGGTCTATAAAATGCCCCTATTTCATATGATTTATTTGAACATAAGGATACTCTACCCATACCGATTCTCTTTACCTTCTACCTCTTACCAATCAATTTTACCCTAATAAGTTAATGTAATTGCTAATTTAATAACAAGCCAACAAGGCGTGCGTTATCTTAGAGCTTCAAGAACTACCTCAAAGCAAAAAGTCTTTGAAAAACAACAAATTCAAGGTAAGACCAATAGAGACACAATTGTACATATATATAAATTTTTTTAGTTTTATTAACTTTTCAAAGACTTTTTTTGTTTAAATTTAATCTGCTTTAGATAAATTTTCGTCAATTGTTGGTAACTCTATGTAGTCTCAACGAACGGGTTTCTTGCAAGTTCTTGATAACTCGTGCCTTAGCAATCATTGCAAATTAAGCCGTTTTTCGTTTTTTGGCATTTTGCTCTACGCTCGATAAGATAAATCTTTCACGCATTTTAAGAACGGTTTCGTGCCCAAATCGACCGCGAATTAATTCTTATTCTTATAGAACTTGTTTACAAACATTACAAAATCAGCTGTTGATTGGCTTCAAGGATTTGGAGGGTAATTTATTTTATTATTTTCCATCATTTCAATACAGATTTTTGGAGACTAATAAAAAAAGGAGGAGAGATTATTGCCCTTTCTTCCTTACTCTTAAGGTAAATTTTCGGTGTTTGTCAAACCATATTACTCACTACATACTCACTACACCCACCACCGTCACCATCACACCTATACAACACATACCATCACAATACTCATCACCTATCACAATCTACATCCCACCCACCACAACACAACCCCAACCACCCACACACTACACTACTACATCACCACCTCACCACCAAACACACCCCACCCCCACCACACCCACCTACATACTACCCTCCCTATTCTAACATCACCTACCCTATACCTACACCTACTCCCTCAATATACCTCTAATACTACTCCTATACTACTCACCTATAAATCTATAAACCACTCACCATCAACTAATACATATAAATACCATAACCTATAACTTATATCTACCTCATACTACCTACTCAACATACTATACTATCACAAACCACCATACCTCTATATACAATACTAAATACAACTATTATATACATATACATATAATACCACTACGTAGTATAAGTGTCAATAGCAAAAATATAATCTATACATATATACATAATGACCTACACACACACCCCTATCTCACCCTCACATATACCTCTTACACATATAATACGTTCTATAACTACTACTCACTCTAATATATATACTATACTATATCACTATATTTATATATTATTAAGTACAGTATATCGCTATAATTACTAGACGCTAAATATACCAAGCATGTTTATATGTGATAGCTTGTGAGTTCTTATTTATATGTTGTATGTAGTACATGACCATATTGAAATCCGTGTATTATATCCTATTTCATGATTGCAGTTCGGCTTTTGTGCGTGTTTGGAATGTAAGAAAGAACATTGAAAGTTTGGGACACCATCGTAAAGCAGCTCAATCTTTTCAGGTTTATATTACATGTATAAGATAACACACAGAACCCTGTTCCTAAACAACACAACACTATACTCTCTTAAAACAAGCGCAACAACATTCATCGATTAAAATCTCATCCCACGACCTAGCACTCGCTCTCACCCACACACAACAGGAAGAGGATCTGCATCAACGACTGAAGCTTGCATATAGGGATAGCTCTCTCACACACGCGCAAAAAAAACATTCACGCGCTCTATCATCCCACATACTCTCTATGCCATACATATATTCCCCACTTTCGCGGCGAACCAAATCACTCCACACACTCGCCTACCACACTCATCACCCACGACTCGTAGCAACTACGCACGCACGATGAGTATCGACTACAAGCAAGCGGTACACAATCTATCGCTATCCCCAACACTGACCTCACACCCACACTAATAACAAATGTCGCACACAGGGATAGTGCCGAACACTTAACTTTTAATATATGAGACAGTCGAGCTCTTTATGCATCTTGCTGGCGCTGTGCACCGCCGCGCTGCTGGCCCTCGCGCGCACCGCCCCGCGCCCGAGCCCGCGCGCACGACGCGCAACCACGCCGGCACAGGGACGTGGAGCAGAGGAGAGAGAGAGAGAAGGAGAAGAGAGAGAGAGAGAGAGAGAAGAGAGAGAGAGAGAGAGAGACATGTAGGCTGCGATTTTTGCTTGCAAGTGTTTTCCTATAAAAATTGTGGCGTAACGTCTTTAAGTTCCCTTAAGGCGTAGATAGTGGTTTAACAACAATTTGCTGTCTGAGCTGCTATTCGCCACATTGCACAGCATTGCACTAATCCTAAAATAATATTTGTTTTTATTTCTTTCAACTCTCACAATAGTAGATTCTCCTCCGACCCTAGGCTTTTGGTGGTCTAAATCTAAACCTATCTTGCTAATTCTTGGGATGTTTTTCTTCTGCAATCGTTGATTTTCTGCGACTCAAATAGTGGGTTTTAATTAGTTCCATTACGGCTGTTTCCACTTGTTCACCACCTTTCCCAAATCAATCTGCTGTTTGTTGAATGTTCTTTATACTAGAATATATTTTGTGTTTATTTTCGTTAATCACTGATAATGAGGTTTGTTTTATGCTTATCATGTGCTGCAGAGTCATTCACCGCTTGATTGTCTCTTTTCGGAGGCACCGTTTGCGGTCAAGCTCTCGCCAATTTAGTGGCGTTTAAGTGTAATTTCACTGAGCGCTGTAAGTCTTCTCGTGTCCGTCTGGCAGACGAACAGTAACCGGCCCTCTTTCAGAGAAGAGGGTCCAGGTGGATTAGTCGAGAAATGCGACTCGGCCTTAATTGTGTGTCAAACGCTGTCTACCTCGTATGGCTGCTAATCCTACTTGACGATAGGGTTAGGGCGACTTGGTGTAACGTAGAGACGCTGGGTTGAGTGTGGTGCTGGCGTATGGGATTATGGTGTGGGTGGGTTATTGTGGTCGCTGTGGTTATGAGTTTTGGGGTTTGGTGTCGTGCATCGTGGAGTTGTGTTGTTGGAGGTTCGCAGTGCCTTGTTTGCGATCGGTGTGAGTGGACCGGTGAAAGGTAGGTGCTGGAGTTTGGAGCTGGGTGGTGGTTGTACTTGTGTGTGCCAGGAGCTCTGGAGGAGGAGAGTTGTGGAGGTGGGAAAGGGTGTTAGGATGGGTGGAGTTGGGTCAGTGGGTGTAGTGGTATGTTTGATGTGTGTCGGTTGGTGGTGAGGGAATTGTGATCGTCTGGAGTTGTGGCGGAGGTGGGAGGTGTATGTATATGTGTGGCGGGTCGTAGCTATATGGAGGTATGAAGTGATAGGGGTGTGTGATGGTTGCGTGGTAGAGAGTGCTCAGGTTTGTGGTGGAGGAGAAATAGGGGAGGGTCAGTGGTTTTAAGAGATGGTGGAGGGTGGCGGTGGGGGCGTGGGTGGGTAGTTGTAGTGTGTGGAGGTGGGTGGTGGGAGAAGTGGATGTGAGTGGCGTTTTGTGAGTGGCGAGCGGTTATTGGTAATTGCGAGGATGGTGCTCTGTATGAACTCGGAGTGGATTAGCCTCAAAGAAAATGTGCTGTATGTGCCGGTGGTTTCATTGGCAGCGGTGTTCGAATTTTGTGGGTTGGTTGTTTTCATATGTGTTGTCGTGTGCGAGGTTGTTCGGTGAGCTGGTGGGAGTGGGTTGTGTGTGGTTGGTCGTGTGTGTTAGTGTATAGGGATTATTTTCGTCGGTGTTCCTTCGTGCTCTAACGCTTACTGCACTGGTTGTTTTGGGGTGTTTTATGTGTGGAATAAGGACCATCGTACTTAAGGTTGGAGGGTGTTCGTTGGTGGTTTTGGTGGCTGGTGATTGTGTGTGTTGTGGAGGTCAGTGACGAAAGACTGAAGGAAAGCATTTGGAGTGTTGGGGCGATCGACAAGGAGAGATCTTTAGGGGTTATTTTTATGTATGAGGCTATGGGCAACTTTTGGCTGTTTTTGTGGGACGAGGGGTGTTGGGTGCTTCGTCTCTTACGTGTATGAGTACTAAGCACAAAGGGTCTGGTCAAGGCGAGTTCAGATAGGTATGGAGTGTTTGGTCTGTCGGTTAGGGTGGTAGGGTTAGGTTGGTGGTATTAGGTGAGCTTTGTAGTGGTATATTGATTGGATGTGGTGTATGTTAAGTCGATCGCAGTTGGGTGGGGATATAGGTCTGTTATTAGTTGATGGGTCGTTTGTTCGTTGGGTTTTGAGAACTGCGATGCGAGGTGCTCGGATGAGTGTGTGTGCATTTTGGTTGTGGTTGTCGAGGGTGCGCCGCGAGGGTTTGGTAAGGTTCCTCTTTAACAACGAGCGGCATGCTCAAGCATAACGAAAGGAAAGGGCATCGGTCCACACTTCTTCCTGGTTGCTGAGCCAGAAGGAAGCCTTTAACCTGACGGTGAAAACGTTCAAATGATCCATTGCTTATACGATGGGATGGAAGCTTCGTGTATGGATCTTCTTCTGAACCAAGGATGATCATCAATTCTTCGTTCAGGGTATAGAATGATGTTTTCGATAGTCGTCCTGTTATGTCTTGTGTGCCGTTTTGGTAACTGTCTGGAAAGTTGTGTTTTTTTTTATGGGGTTGTTGTGGTTGTTGGTGTAAGCGTTGTCTCTCCGGGTAAATTATTGTTTTGGAGTGGGATTGAGCTCTGTGTATGTGTGTATTGTATAGTATAAAGCTTTTTTTATTGTGCAATTTGATTGTTGGCTGGCTTGGGTGCCAGACTGGGAGAGAGTCGAATAGCCTCCGCTCCAGCCGAGTGATCGGTCAAACACGTAAGTATATACTTCTTACCACGCGAAGGGGGAAGAGGACCGAACTATGTCAATATGTACACACTCAAAACGAACACCAGGTGGTAAGAAAGTGCCTAAAGGGCCTTGGTGTGAACGCTGCACTTTTACGAGCGTTGACAGGAACAGACAAGTGGCGACACCAAAGTTGCTATGCCTCAGGCATTCCATAATCAGGCCACACAAAACTGGCAGCAAACCAAGTTTGCGAGACGCGTCATGCTGGGTGAAGAACAGGGAGTGTCAATTTCGAGCGAAAAAGCCTTACGTAAATGATGCACGGGAACAAAGAGGTCGAGGAAGAAGTCCTGGGACATGTACATAAAACAGAAGTCTCTTATCTTATCCCAAGGGAGCTTGGAGCCACTCCAGCTTGGAGCGGAAGAGTCTTGTGGTCAGTTGCAAGATCATCCGCAGCTTGGCACGTTGCCATGTCATCATAGTCAATGTTCGGCAAGGCTGAAATCGAGTCGATTTCAATGCGGGAGAGAGCGTCAGTGGTGAAGTTGTCGACACCTGAAATATGCCTAACATCAGTAGTGAACTGTGAGACGTACTCGAGGTGACGAGCTTCTCTAGGAGAGTGTCGCTCATGCCTAGAGATCATAGCGAAAGTGAGGGGCATATGGTTCGGGTGAGAATGTGTAACTTCACGACCTTCTAGGAAGTATCGAAAAAGTGTTTTGAACGGTGAGAATATAATTGCAAGCAACTCCCTGCCTAAAAGCACTATAAACGAGTTATTCAGCAAGGTTTGTAACTTACGGAGAAAAGAAAGCGAAGAAGAGACACACGTCCGTGTAAGAGCTGTTGGAGGACTCCGCCGACCGCAAAATCCGAAGCGTCCACCTGAATTCCGTCGCGTGCTGGTCCTGTGGGTTGGACCGAAGTGTGCTGAAGCGACGAGCTTCTTTTTAGCGCTTCAAACGCGGACTTTTGCTTCGTCAAGTCCATCAACTTTCGTATACTGCTCGCGTTTTCTTGGGGCGTATCGAGGGCGGTAAGCAGGACGGAGACATATCTGTCCCCTGATTCTCAAGGATTCGGTGGTAAAAACAATTAAGCATCCCAAAACTGACGCAGTTGTTTTCTGATCTTTGAGGCAGGGAGGGAATCATGTGAATGGCATCAACAAGCTCTGCCAAGAAGGGGCATACTCCTCAGCCGGAGACAGTCGTGGACCAAGGCAAAGTGGGAGAAGAACGCACCAAAACTCAAACTTTGCTTTACAGACGTATTCCACTACTCAATCTCAACCGAGCAAAAAAGAAGTGCAGATCGTCTGCTCGTGTTCGGCGGGAGAAGTGGAAGCGACGAGGAGGTCATCAAGGTAAGAAAAGGCGGGGAGACCTCTGAGGACGCTATCGATGAAGCGCGTTGGAACGTCTGTGCGCTGTTTTTGCTCGGTTAGACGAGTCTTTGTATACTCAAAGAGACCAAATGGTAGGATCACTGCAGTCTTCGGGATGTCTTCGTCAGCCACTGGTATCTGGTGGTAAGGCCCTCACCAAGTCGACTTTGCTAAACTGTGGTTTTGCACCGCCAAATGGGCTGTAAATGACTTGGCCATATGAGGAGCTTGGAATCCCTATCTGGGAAGAAAAGCATTGAGGGCCTCCACATAATCCCCCACATGGCCTACCAAATCACCGATGGTTTTTGAACTAAATGTAGGGGGAAACCAAGAACTACTTCGAGGGCGGATGAAATGCCAAGCTCGAGCTCATGTTCAATACTCCACGCTTTGTGCGGCTTTTTGTACTTAATCTGTGGCAGACGGCGGGCTCTAGTGCGAAAGGTGGCGGAGGTGCCTGTGGTTTTCAATATGATTATCTCCACAGAATGTTTTGACTGCATAAAGATTGAAGAAACAATGGACTCAACAGAGACGGAAAATCGTCCTGTAGGATGGTGAGAAAAAGGGGAGTCAACAGAGGGAGAAGCAACGGCAGAGATACCCTTGAGAACTGCAGATACTACCGTCCCTGGCGAAGACCTAGACGTAGAACCGTCAACTAACCTTCTGTTCTTTAAATCGACCAAATCAGGTCCAAAATGTACAGAAAATCTGGCTCCTAGAGATTGGATGATGTACATCAGCAACACTAAAACACCCAAGGGAAATCGACGGCGGGAGAGAGAAGATCGATCTTGCACAAACCGTTTTCACAACATGAGACTAGACATGCGCAAGTAACATTTTGCCAGCGGTACAGAGTCGGTCTTGGAAGAAGGGACGGCGGACTTTTTGGGACACGTCCCGCTGGCCAGACAAAAGAAGCAAGCGACCTGTGTCGATGAGAAGAACTTGTGTTTTTGTGCTGTCGAACACGTCGCAGGACGTCTTGCAGGGCGAAGAAAGCGAACGAAGTAGAACAAGCAAGGGGGAAGGGCAGTTGTAATTCCCTGCCTCTAAAGAAACGGCTGGCTGGTTGGTTCTCCCGAAAGTGACAGGGGGCATTGCAGTTTCTTTGCGTTGAAGGCCCTGAACCCTATGGTGCGGTAATAGCGATTATCCATGTGGAATATTTGTTGAGGGCTGGAGTTGGGGTCGGTCTGAGAAAACGACGGCAGAGATTACCGGTTCTACGAGGGCGGAATCCCTCTGTAAACGCAGCATGGAAGAGATACAGAGCAGCTCAGCCTTTATCTCGGTCATGTTTTGTTCTACCCTAGAGAGACGGGCCTCTACTGCCGAGAAACGGGAAGAAGAGAGTTCCGTAGCAGCACTGTATATAGCGGAAGGATACGAAAGAGATGAGAAAACGTCGGATAAGAAGGAGAAGTAGTGGCAGAAGGAGGATATTAGCTGGAAGAATAGGAGCAACAGAGGTGGGAGGAGTAGGTGCCGGAGCTGTGGGAGGTGGGAGACCTGCGGGGAGAACAGAGACTGCTGCAATATGGGCCCTAACAGGAACTTGGTTGCGTTGAAGACGGTCTGCCCTCTCTGCGAGTTCTTGCAAGGTAAGAGCTGGGTCCATAGAAGCCAGGAAGTATCGCATGTCCCTGGGCAACTTTTGTACGAATAGAGTGCGGACCATACCCGACTCCTGCTGCGAAGGGGGTCCACCCAACAAAGCCAACATCTGCACCAGGAGGTCGGAAGGTTTTTGATCTCCCAGCGCGGTGTGGCGGAGCAGTTCCTCATACCTGGCCTCTTGAGTTGGGGCCAGGCGCAATCAGAAGTTCTTTCAGAGCGGTGTAGGGGGTTGGGGAATTGGACAGGGTTGAAAGGGAGTCCCTAATGCGAAGAGAGACTCCTTCAGGAATAAAGGACAAGACAATACCAAACCTTGTCTTTTCGTCCGCCACCGCATGTAAGATGGCCTCTTTCTGACTGAACCAGAGTTCTGGTTGTTGTTGAAAGCAAGGAGGAAGGCGCACGTGAGAAGGTTGAGGGGTGGGAGGAGTTGCGTCAGCTCCCGTCATGACTAAGACAGGGGAAGCAGGGAGAGCGAAAGACGTAGTAGTGGAGAGAGTTGAGCTGAGGCAAAGTATAAGAGTTGAGCTGAGGTAAAGTACAAGGGTTGAGTTGAGGCAAAGTACAAGAGTTGAGCTGAGGTAAAGTACAACAGTTGAGCTGAGGTAAAGTACAAGGGTTGAGACGAGGTAACATGTACCAGGGTGAAAAGCTGAGGCAAAGTACAAAGTTTGAGCTTGAGGTAAAGTACATTGGAGGAGAAAGTGACACAACCAAACAACATAACTTTAAGAAGCATGTGGTGGCAGGGAAAGAACTCACAAGCACACTGGCAAGTGGCAATAACCTGTAAAATTGCCCGGTGTAAATTCCCAAAATAATAATAATAAAATAATAATGAATAATAATATAATAATAATAATAATAATAATAATAATAATTATAATAATAATAATAATAATAATAATAATAATAATAATAATAATAATAATAATAATAATAATAATAATAATAATAATAATAATAATAATAATAATAATAATAATAATATGACAAGTAATAATAGTGATAACTGCTTAAAGTTACCGTATGGTACTGGAGGAGTAGGGGTCTGACGTATCTTGGGTTTGTGAATCAGGTTGGTTGCCACCGCAGGCAGAACTTTTTCCAGTTGGTAATTTTGGTCCCTTCCCAGTGTTAAAAGTATATATTATATAATGTATGATATACCTTATATAATATATATGTTTATTTTATATATTTTTAATTGTTTTATTTTTGTTTTATTATTTTTATTATTATGGCCAGTGGAATTTGAGTATTTTGAAATAAAGACTTTTTCTTAATTAAGGATAAAATATGTGATGAAATTTATTTATTATTTCAATTTATTATAAAAATAACATTAATAATAAATTAAAAAAATAATTAAGAAAAAATTTTAAGTGAACGATTCAAAAAATTTATTTTGATCGCCCATTTCACTGTCTTCTTTGTTTACATATGAATGAAGCAAAAAACCAAAGAGCGAGTCATGCTTAGCTTTGCAAATAATGATGCAAGCAATGACGAGGAATAAAATTGAGGAGTGGCAGAGTGCCAAACCCTAAAAATATCTACTGGAGCAAGACTTTGTTCTTAGTTCTTCTTTCATTAGGCAGGCAACTTGTAATAATAATTAATATTAATAAAGAAAACATTATATTCGGATATAATTCTAGATTTCACTGTTAATAACAAATATAATTATAATAATACTATAAATTTCTGTTATATTTTTGGGAATAAAATGAAAATAACAAACAACAATTGGCCTAGGACCTACTACCCAAGTTCTACAAGAAGGTCAAACATTAACATACAACAGGTCAGTCTAGAAGAGGGGCCTTATTTTTGTTTTTTCCATATCCAGCTAGAAGATACACCTCGATTGTCCAACTCTGGAAAACCTCTGAATTTAAAGATAAGGATTGGCCAAGATTTTATAATAAAATAGGAAGCTATTGAATACTACAGCAGAGGAAGGGAACCAGCAAAGTTAGAAGGAAGAGTTCTATTCCTCCTTATATAAATATATATTTTATTTAAATAATATAATTATAGGTATAATGAAAAGTCAGGATTTATTCAATGTAAAATATTTTATACTTTAATTTTTTTTATATTTAATTTTAAATCTTAAGAACTTCTTTAATTTCTATCTCGCTTCTCTAATTTTTTTCCTTCATAGTTAATTAATTAAAATTTAAATTTCTGTTAAGAAGCAAATCATTGGAAGCTCAACAGAAGTTATAATAGCTCAATTAATCTTTATGGAAGATAAGTCAAAAAGGCAAGAGAAGATTCAAGGTTACCAATTTATTGGGTGAGTAGGTGTGGCTTATCAGGCTGTTACTTTACTTTTCTTGAATCACTTTGTTATAAATAAAGTATGCCGAAATAGGCAGGGAATCCTAATTATCTATAACATTTTAAAGGTCATAGCCACATTTGGCTCATTTATCACTGAGAGCATAAAAGGAGTCACCATTAAAGCAGTTTTTTGGTCAATTTTCTTCTTGTAAGTTGTGCATCATTTGTATATGTAACATCAAATAATTCTAAAAGCATAGATTTAGGAAGTTGGGCTTAATAGTGCCAACTTTAAAAGGCTCCCATTTAGTTTTCACGAGGGATGGTACGAAAAAAACATCAGATGAAAAAAAATCAATTGAGTTTTTTGCTTGATTTTTTTTTATAAAGAAATCATGAATTTTTTTTTTTTTTATTTCATTTTTTTGATTTTTTGATTTTTTTAATTTTTTTAAAAATTTTTAAAATATTTTTTTTGTTATACAAGCAGTGGACTACTTCGAATTCCGTTTTCAAAATTAAAAACTTTATAAAGCTATATATTTTATGAAATTTTTAATATTTTTTCAATTTTCATCAAACTATTGGCATTGTTGTAACCGTAAGTCTGTAACATTATTTAGTGCTGCTGTTTCATTTTTTTTCCATTGTAATACACTCTGGTTCTTTCGAGCTAGGTCTTAATGTAAATAAAAACTTTTCAGTAAACGAATTATGCACAACTAATTATATATTTGAATTTGTGTATAAAAGGAAATATATTGATATGTTAGGCCAGTATTTTAATATTGTCTACAATTTTTAGCACCTTGATTAGAAAAGACATAGATATGCTGGAGAGGGCGCATCGTAAAGCAACGGGGAGGTAAATTTTTGGCTTTGAGGATAAGCAATGGCGCGAAGTTTGTCTAGATAGGCCCATGCGCGGCTTCTTAAGTATTATTCTTTTTATTATTTATTATGGGGGTTGACTGGGACATTCTAGAGGGGCCAATGTCGGCTTCCT
>JABUQX010034841.1:0-15147 GCA_015478945.1 Trachelipus rathkii
CTTATGATATTGTGCTGTCTTTGGAGGTCAAAAGTCAGATAGGTAAGAATAATTTATTTAATGCTAATACATGTAAATACTATAATGTTAAAAATCACATAACAAATTTTTGTTTTTGAAGACGGTGGACACATCCAACATAATATAATAAATTTCAACAATAAATACTTGACAGAATTATGCATTCGATGGTGCGTAATGGTAAATGCTTTTCTTCTTCTTTCTCTTCTCTCTCCTACTCTTCTTCTTCTTCCTTCTTCCTTCTTCTTCTTTCTCTTCTTCTTCTTTTCTTCTATCTTTTCTTTTTTTTTTACGGTGTGTATCTTCTTAAGTAGTATTGCAGAAGCATTTGATACCGTCCTCATCAAAAAAATTATTTGAGAATAAAGTTTTGAGTTCATGGGTGTTCGAGGGAAAACGTTTTGAACATTGGATTTAAAAATTTGAGGGCTATATGGAGATCGACAAAACCAGTCATTATTTAATGATGGAAGTGCCTCACATGATGGGCTCAATGGGCTGATAGTGGGTGTACGCCGATTGATCTGTCTAATCTAATTTATTTAAATGTAAATGACATTAGATGATAATGCCATAAGTATATTTTCAAAATTTTAGGAATAATACGAACTGGAATTTCGTAATAATTGTGGAGATAGATTAACCAACTACCCCAATAGGCGATTTGAATAAATTTGTATAATTTGGTCGAGAACATGGCAATGAAATTTAATTGGAGATAGATGCAGAAGTTAATCATTTTGTGACGTAGGACAATGATTATGATTACATATCTAGTCTCAGTTGTCAAAGTTGTTAGTGATGAAAATGATATAGGAGCTTTCTTTTAATAAAGTTTTAAAGTTTTGCGAAGCAATGTGTTGAAGTTGTTAAGAAAGCTAATAAAGCTCTATGGCTTTATTGGCTATAAATCTCAAATATATACTCTAAATATATATATGTTTCCTCTCTGTTCAACGATAGTTACCCTGATTCTGAATCATCCATATACAACTAGTTGTGTTGGAGTCCGTCCTCATAAGAGCAAAAAAAAAAAAATAAACGAAATAAAAGAAGTACAACAAATCTGTATGATCGGAATTTGTAGGGAATAAGTCAACGAAGCAACCGCGCTACGTGACACAGGAATCTATTCTTTAGAACAAGAAGGATCTGAGCGGAAATTAATAGAAGTTTTTCAAAAATACATAATTTGATCATTATCAATTCAGGTCAATTCTTAATATATGATATATTAATGATGTAAGACACAAAATATATGATGAGACAGAAACTTTCATATCATGAAACGATTTACAAACACAAATAGGCCACAAGAATTTCTTCACCACTTACGAAGTAATCTGACAAGTAGAAATAGTCCTTTCTATTCGACAATAGTGAGAAAAGCGATAAAACGTTTCATTAATAAAGTTAAACTATAATTCTTATGGAATTTGGTCTTCGAGCTTTTAATCACTTTCTATTTATTCTATTTGATAGACCCAGAAGGGATATCAAGTAGAAGTTATACAGTGAATTTTGAATTTAATTTTTACTTTACTAAAACACTAGAAACTGAGTAAAAAAACAAAATATAAAAATATAAAATTATAGGTATAAAACTAAAACTAGTACAATTTATTAAAAAACTAAGAATTAGTGAACCTAGATTCTGCAAAATCATACAGGATATGTCTAGATTTAGTAAATTCCAAAACGATTCTCGATCTTTAATTAACAGTGGACACCCAACCATAAATGAATCATATACCACAAAACAGCAAATACTAGTTATAGTAAAATCAAACAGATCTGTTCTGAGACTTGGACACATCTGGACATAAATAATTCTACTACCCACCCAATACACAAATAGTGGATATAGCAAAAGCAAACAGATTTTGCTCTAGATATAGTAAAATTAAGGAGATCTTTTCTAAGGCACTGGACACATCCAGTACAATAAATAAATCATATAACCCAAAATACACAAATTACTGACATATAGAAAAACAAACAGATCTATCTGTTTCCTAGATGCTGTAATATCAAAGAGATCTGTTCTATGACATTGAACAGATCAAGTACAATAAACAAATCACACACCCAAAAGCAACAAATACTAGATATAGTAAAACCAAGCAAATCTATTCTAGATATAGTAAAATTAAACAGATCTGTTCTACAAACAGTAAAGCACATTCAAAACACAATAAATAAGTAATATACCTCCAAAACAATAAAAATCTTAACAGATGAGCTTGAAAGCACTGTAAAAAGTTCATCCTGAGTAAGGGTGTATCATGTAGCTTTTCTTCTTCTTACTTCTTCTTCTTCTTCTTTTTCTTTCTTCTTCTTCTTCTTTCCTTCTTCTTCTTCTTCTTCTTCTTCTTCTTCTTCTTCTTGCTTCTTCTTCTTCTTCTTCTTCTTATATTATTCATCTATTATTATTATTCATATTATTATTTATTTTTAATATTTTATTATTATTATTATTATTATTATTATTATTATTATTATTATTATTATTATTATTATTATTATTATTATTATTATATTATTATTATTCATTATTATTATTATTTTATTTTATTATTATATTATTATTATTATTATTATTATATTATTGTTATTATTATTTGGCATTTTTATTGTATATATTATTAATTAATTTGAATTAATTTAATTAATAATTACTATTATTTATTATTCTAATGTAATTACTATTTATTTAATTATTGCTTTTCAATTATTATTATTATTTATTATTTTATTATAATTGATTATTTTATTATTATTATTATTATTATTATTATTTTATTCTTATCTATTATTATTATTTTATTATTATTATTAGTGATTAATACAATAAATAATAAAATTTTCAATTATTGATTATTAATATTGCATATTATTCTTATTTAGTCAAATTTTTTTTTATTATTTTATTATTAATTATTAAATCTATTATTTAATAATATTATTAAATATTTATTAATATATCTTATTATTAGTTATTATTATTATTATTATATGTGAGTATTTTCTATTGATTATTATTATTATTATTATGTACAATTATAATATATTATTACGACCATTTGTATTTATTTATTATTATTAAATATTTTTTAATTATTATTAATTATTTTTATTGATTATTATTATTATTATTCATTATTATTATTCATTTATTAGTATTATTTATTATTATTCATTTATTAATGTATTTATTTATATTATTATTATAATTATTATTATTATTATTATTGGTTATTTTATTTAGTAGTAATTATTATTATTAATTATCTTATTATTATTTTATTGTTTATATATTAATAGTTGATTTAATTATTATTCATTATTAATTATTATTATTCTTTTATTAATTATTTTATTATTATTATTATTATTATTATTATTTTTATTATTAATTATTAATTATTATTTAATTATTATTATTATTATATTATTATTATTATTATTATTATTATTATTATTATTATTATTATTATTATTTATTATTATTATTATTATTATTATTATTATTATTATTATTATTATTTTTTATTATTATTATTATTATTATCTATTTTTATTATTAATTGATTATTATTTTTATTATTATTATTGAGTAAATGTACTATATTACTCTCATAATATGAATAAGTTTGATTTAAACATGATTAATTATTGAAAAAATCCAAAGGACAATTATTATTTTATTATTATTATTATAATTTTTAGACGTTTTATTAATTTTTGTTATTGCATGATATTTCATATTATATTTTAACAAAGGTTATCTCTCATAATAGTTAATGGATTATTATGCTAACATATAAAATTCATTACAAAAATATTTATAAAAGGATTATAAAAATAAGATCGTCTATCAATAAGAGCTTGTAAGCTAGAAAATATGATTTTCCTATGAACTTATCGACATCAAATGGCTTTTGAGGATGGTCACCATTATCAAATAATTAATTAATAAGGATTTATTTAACTTAAATTTCTGGTCTGGTTGTAAATTGACCTTCATCCGAATGACTTTGAAACAAAAGTATAATTTTTCAAACAGATAAAAAATTCAATTAAATGAAAATACATAAAATACAATATAAATTTTTGAATTTAGTAAATGCATAACGCATAACACATTTGATAGAACTTTTCTATTTTGTGGATGTTTAGAACAGCAATAATAATTAAATCATCAAACCTACAATATATATATATATATATTTATATATTTATATATATTTATTTATTTCTATAGTTGTCACCACCACTCACGGGCAGAGCCCTATTCAGGGAGGGGGTGTAACACGCCAAAATTGCATCCGCTAGCGCAAATTACATCTGTCCTTATAATGCACGACCAAGCTTTGAAAGTGAGGGAGATTAAATTCAGTAGGAAACACAGAAGAAGGGAAGAGAATTCCACAGAACAGAGGTGGCAGAAAAGAAGGAAACACAGCAGCGAACTGAGGCCATGGGGTTTACTGAATATCCCACACGAAACTCAATGCGCAGACACAGCACGATCACTTGTGCTACGGGGCGTTTGCTAAAGAGTGGATGGTACGCGAGTGAACAAGTTCCCTCGAGCAACAGGTGGGGTGCCGGCGGTAACTATAGACAGAGATTATAAAGCACCCAAACAATTGCCGGGCGCCCGCAAAAAGATACGAGGGTCAGTGAAAGTTTAAAGTACGTGAACAGATTATAACTAAGTCTTTTGCCTTTGACTCAACCCTGCCAAAAGCCGGGTGAAAAAAGAGCCCCCAGATATGAGAGCAAGTACTCCATACCAAGGAGGATGAAAGGCCTTTATAGTTGGAGTTACTGTGAAGTGGAACAAAAAGTTCTCACAGTCTAACAGCATTCCAGTTTCTTTTGGGCCGCCCTAGCCAACCGTTAAATGCACTGTGAGGTTTTCCAAGACTTTTTTTGTTTATGTTTAACGGCGCAAGGATGTTTTATAGTTGTTAACGAGGAGGACGAGAGAGCCGCTTGAAGAGATAGGAAAGTTGGGAGATGTTTTAGAGAGGGGATTTGTAGAAGTTGAGTTATTTAAACAAAAGTAAGTTTCAAACAAAGTTGAGTACGACGCCACCCGGAAAATTTCTATCGCACAGATCTGACGAAGATATAGAAATCGGAAAGATTACAGAATGAAGAGGCCAACTTCCTAGAAGTAAAAGAGGGAAGCAGAATTGAAATGAGTTGGAGAATGAAGGTCGGTCATCGGCATGCTGAGTGGATAGAGTTATGAATTTGCAAGGTAGAGAAGAGTTAATTAATGATAAACCCTGGAGGAACACCAAATTGACAGAAAAAGAAGAAGTTACCCCGTCACAACAGCCAATATTGAGCTATTTAGATGAGAAAACTAAGAATCATTAAGCTAAAGCAAAGAGGAAGGAGGAAACCCAATTAAAGGAGCTTGGGAGAAGCAGGACCGCATCCATACCCGGTCAAATGCGTTTGGGATATGGTCAAGTCAGCGATCACGCAAGTTCTCTGGACCCATAGTTCCTAAAGGGCCGAAAACCATCATATTTAGTCAGAGGAAGAGATATGTATACCATCGCCAGCAGACCTCGAAGCGCAGAAGCTGTACTGGCGATCGGAGAGAAGACAAGTTGACATGAGATTCCAGATGATCTAAGAAATCGAGGGTGAGAAGGGTTTCCAAGAATCTTAGATAGATATACCAAGTAAGCAGCTATAGACGATAGTTAGAAGGAATCAGAGGGCTACCTTTTTCCAGAAACAGGTTGGACATGTGCCGTGATTCCAACACTGGAGGGAAAGTGTTAGTATGTAAACTAGAGAATATAGTTGAACGAGGGGAGGGGCCAGCACGGAAGCACACTCCTCAAAACAACGGGGAGGAAGCCAATCCCGCGCAACGCCTTTCGCTAAGCGTTCATGGAGATTTCAGAGCTCCATGCACCGATTCAAAACCTTAATCACGACGGCAAAGGCATAGGGACATCACTGAGAGGAGAAGGGAGGAGGAAGAAGAATGCAGAAATATCCTAGGGTTTGAGTTTAAACGAAAATAGGAAGGTCCGAAGATGAATTGGATTTTCAGTTGGAGAAGTAGCAACCGAGAACCATCAGAAACATGAGAAGGAGGAAAAGGTAAGATTTAGAGAAGTTGTTTAGAGATGTTTTTGGCAAGAGGCCAGAAAGATTTGTCATAGGAGATCAAGGAGGTTAGCGCACTTTCCGTTGTAAATGAAAGCCCGCTTTGCTCGTCGAGAAGTATTCCTGCTACGATTTCTAAGCTCAGAATGAAAATTCAGCAGTAGTGATAGGAGATCGAAGAATTTTTTCCACTCTCCGATTACGTCATCTGTTCTCTAGCCTGATATGGCCGAGAAACAAGCACGGAGTCGAACCATGGGATTTTATTGAGGCAAAAGCAAGAAATTTAGTCGAAGAAGGAATGAACCTGCTCATATTGCCATCAACGACCTACAGGCTCCCACCTTATCGGCTAGTAGCTGAATGCGTCACCAGAGTCAAAGCAGTTCATTCCAATTATATAAGTTTAGCGGTAAAAGAACGCAGACCAGTCAATCGACCCAATCAATCTTGCCAGAAAAACCGCGTTGGGCAGATCGGAACTGCTTGGAGAAGAAAGTATTAAAATTAAGAGATATAAGGTTTCTGGTCAGATTTACCAATAGGACCAGTGGTGGTATTTATAGAGAGAAGGCTAGTGGTGAAACATAGGTCAAGTGTGTTCAAGAATTGGGTTGGGACGATACGGAATGTGTGTGGGTTCTTTTAATTTAGTTGCTCCAGATCGTTGAAAATACTAGTGAGATTCGTGCCTTCTCCCACCACACACTCCAAGTCCTAAATCAGTGAGAGGGGATATCCCAGCCATTCAGTTGAGTATTGTCGTAACATTTGAATCCCCTAAATAGAGGACTCAGTATTTGGGATGAAAAGATATAAACAGTCTCCGTGAGAAGTAGTCAAGTATATTTCAAAAATGAGGGTGAATATATCTGTTCTGTTAGGAGAACAGTAGCAGAAGCAAAGATTATTGATAGTAGTAGGGAAAAAAGATTTTAAGCCACAAAACATCGAAAGTAAGGAGATTCGAGATTCTCGAGACGTCTCTAACAGGAGTGGTTTATGTTTAGATAAGGCACTTACCTCTACCCTTTAGAACGGAAATTATAGAAATATGGATTATAAGTTGGATACATGAAAAGCGAGTTAGAGAATGATAATTGTGGCCATCTGTGTCTCATGACAAAGAGCAAAAGTTAGGGTTTCGAGTGTATAAACGAGATGGGTGGTATTCCAACGGAATGCAGAGTTTCAAGAGTTTTAAAGCCGCGGATGTTAAAAAAATGTCTATTAGAAAGCCGCGCCTGCGCAAATCTGCCATCTCACACGCACACACAACCAACAAAAACAAAACAATAAAATACAAATGACAAACATAAAAAAAAAAAAAAAAAAAAGAAAGAAACAGGTTTAAAATTTATTCACAACTAAAAGAACGCGGTAAAATGTTTAAAAACGATAAACGTATTCTATAATAAAGTACTTGTATAATTATATGAACAATTTATAGAAAGTTTATATATATATTTATAAATTAAGTTTATTTATATATATTATATAATTAAATAATATATTACTTAATATATATATATAATATATTATATATATATATATATTAATTTTATAATATATATAAATATATTAATTATCAATTGGATACATGACATCCGCATCCGCTATATCCGCCATTTGCGGAAACATCCGCACCTAAATAACCATCTGCATCCGCATGCGCATTCCCGCATCTTCACTTAGCGGCACATCCGCATACCGCATCCTCATCCTTCCATTTTGAAAAATGAGGATGTCACGGGATTTTCTACATTTGATTAAAACTGCATATAAATAATATCATTTGTCATCACTTTACATCGAGAGTTTTACTGGAATATATATGTAATTTTAGAATTTTCGTAATTTCTGTATATATATATATTACTTATATTAATATTATAATATATATATTATATATATATTATATAATAATATATATTATAATATATATTATAATATATATAATATATTATATATATATATATATAATTATAATATATATATTAATATATATATTATAATATATATATATATATAATATATATATATTATCAATATACCTAGAGCCGGTACGGGAAGCAATGAAATAAAGCGGAGAAGGTGGAAGAGCGAGGGCAAGGAGGAGGTGGCTTAGAAGCTAGCAAAAGAACTGATGGATGATATGAAGGAAAGCAAGAAGAAGATATTTAGATTGGCAAGAACGTATAGAGGAGCGAAGAGTAGAGTATGTAATATCAAAGACAAAATGGAGAAAACTTGTAAGCCCGGAGGAAATAACAACAAGGTGGATAGAGTACTTTGAAGAGTTGTTGAATGTGGAAGTGCAGTCGGAAGGGGAAGGGGAGAGAGAGGAGGAGGAGAGAGAAACGTGGAAAGGAGAAGAGAGGAAGGTATATAACGGAGGAGAATTTGACGGAGGCGTTAAGGAAAATGAAAAGCGGAAAAACTCCTGGTGAGTATGGGATAAATATTGAGTTGCTGGGGGAGGGAGGAGAGGGGCTGAAAGCCTGATGCTTGAGATTTCTGAACTCAGGTTGGTGTTGGAGATGGGAGAGGTAGAGTGCCGGAAGGCTGGGGAAGGTGCATAATAGTTCCCATTTTAAAAGGTAAGGGGACGACTCAGGAAATCTGTAAAAAAAATATAAGAGGAATCTTCACTAATGGAATAAACATGGCGTTTTTCAAATGAAACAATATTAGAAAGAAAAATTAAGAAAAAAATAGAGCTGTTTGTGGTGCAAGAGCAGTATGTGGTACAGATGGTGGTATAAGTACTACAGATTTAATGTTTGCATTAGAATGATACAGGTAAAAAGGACATGGGAATTACAATAAGAAGGCAGAATTATCACCTACAATAGACCTTGAAGAAATGTACAAATTTGATTCTGTTACCCTGGAGAAGACTGTGAGAGTTCCGGAGTGGGATTATGAAGTTTGGAGGCAGAACTGATAATAAGGCAGTAAGAAGTAAATACGTGAATAGCATAAGTAAGTGTAAGAACATGGGAATATAAAAAACGAGGGAATGGTTTGAGGTAAATAACTGAGAGTAAGGCAGGGAGTGTGCTGTCGCGATATCTAGTTTATAGCGTATCTTGAAAACAACAGTCATAAGAGGTGAAAAGGAGAGTTTAGAGGAGATTGACGGAGTGACATCATGGTATATGCAGATGATTAGGCGTGTTGGAGTGGAGAATGGTGAGAAGGTTTGAAGCAATGGTGCTGTAAATTTCGCAGTAAAGTTTGAGAGAAACAGATTGAATATGAATGTGGAGACAACAGAAATAATGGTAAGTAAGTAGGGTAGGAGGAGGCAATATGGAGTTCATAGTTGGAGGTAGAACGGTAAAGAGATTAAAAGATGTGATAGAAATAAATATCTAGGAAGCACCTTGGAAGAGAAGGGCTGTGTGCAAAAGGAAATTACGCTAGTAGGATTGAGTCAGATATGGCCAGAACTGTAAAGAGCAGTTTCACCCCATCTGAAAGATAAATATAAATAACAAAGAGAGGTGAATGAGCATATATACGCAGGGAGTTGTTCGCACAGCCGAATACTGTTGTGTGGAGTGGAAGACATGGAGCATGACAGGGAGAGAGAGGAGAGTAGAATAGAATTCAGACAGCGGAGATTAATGTGTTGAGGACAGTGATTGGAAAGACGAAAGAAGAGACAGAGTGAGAAACGAAACAGTGAGGGAGAGCGTGGGTGTGAAACCCATAATGAATAAAGTGGACGCAACCAGACTGAGATGATGGGGACACCTGGGGAGAGGATGTAGGGAGAGAGAGAGTTGCCTCAGCAGGAAGTGGGATGGTGGACCGGATGGAGTGAGATCGAGGGAGATCCGCGAGCGGAAGGAAGTGGAAGGCCAGTAGAGGATATCACTGTATGAATACACCAGATGCCTGCATGGAATGAGCCGATGGCGACTGGGATCGTGATAGATAAACAAAGAATGGAAGAGGGTTGGCCCCACTGTACACGGATCGTAACGCTGACTGGGAGAGAAGTAGTATGTAATATAATATATACTCACATATATAACTTTATATATATATATTATATATATAATAATATAGTATAATATAATTTTATAAATATAATATAATATATATATATATTATATAATTAAAATGATATATATATTATATAATCATAATATATATATATATATACTTAATAAGTATAATATATATAATATTTATATTATATATTAATTTATATATATAATATATATATTATATAATCATTTCAGTATCTACATCTACCTAGATTAATATAATATATATATATATATATATATATATATATATATTAATATATTAATATATATATATATATATATATATATATTAATTATATTTATATATATATTTATATATATATATATATATATATATAGATAATATATTAATATATTATATATATATATATTAAATATATATATATATATATATATATATATATAATATATATTATATAATATATTATTAATTATAATATATATATAATTATTAATTATTTAATTATATATATATAATAATTTATATTTATATATATACATTTTTTATTCAAACTTCAAAAAGAGCTAAACATCCGCACCCGCATCCTCATCTACTTTATACAATCCGCATTACCTCGCGTACGCTTATACCCCGCATCCTCATTACAATCTTTAAGATCCGCATCCGCAATCTCGAAAACCAGTCAATTTTGGACATCCGGTCATCACTATATCATATACAGTTAATATAATACCCATACTATATATATACTAATATATATATAATATACTTCAAATATACCCTATATATATTACTATATAATATATATATATATCTCATATCATATTATATCATATATCTATATATATATATACCATATATATTAATAATATATATTATATATATATATATATATATATGATATATATATATAATATAAAATATATATATAATATAATATATATATATATATATATATCATATATATATATATATATATATTATATAATTTATAATATATATATATACTATATATACTTATTAATAATACTTATACTAAATATATATATATTATATAATTAATAATTAAATGTATGTATATATATATATATATATATATATATATATATAATATATTAATATATATAATATATATATTATATATATAATATATATTATACATATAATATATTCTAAAATGGTTTGAATTGGATCTCAAAGGGTTAATATTAATATTACAGAACTTATGAAAGAATAGGAGAAAATATATTTATTTTAAATACAGGTTGTAAGCTGTGTCTTTACTTACTTCATCGTTGGAGTCCAGTTTAGCCTTTCCTGAAGTTAAGTAGAAGATGGTCCTAAATTTTTGAATACTCTCCTATATTAGCATTTTTATGAAAATGAATTAAAATGTGTAAATATAAGTTAATTATATTATATTATGATAAATATATATAGTACATAATTATTATATATATATTATATAATTAAGTAATATTAGATATTATTTTGGTTTTTAATTATATATATAATATATGATATATATATATATATTAATAGTAAAATAATATTATATAAATATATATATATATACATACTATTATATATATATATATTACTATATATTTATATATATATATATATATATCTTATATAGCAGTATATAATAAGTATATTAGAATTAAATATATACTATTATTATAGTGATAACTTATATAATTATTATTATTAATATATATATATTATTATATATTAGTAATATTTATATAATAAAAATATATGAAAAATAAATACTACTTAATTTATAATATTATTATACTATTATATTATATATATATTTATATATATAATATTTATTTATTTAATATTAAAGTTAGAGTTAATCAAGGTTTAATATTTTATTCCAGTTTATCACTAAGGAAATTAAATTATGGATCAAAGATCAATATGAAAGATCCAAAATAAATGATTTAAAAGTCAATACTTATGGTTCAATAAATTTATACAGAAAATAAGTAGTGGATCGAAAAACCATGGGGTAATTAATTTTAAAAAACAAAACAAAACCAAATGAAGTTATAAATTAAAGAACAAAATTAGTAATGAAATCAAGAGAAAATTTAAAGTTAATAAAACAATAACATTGTCGAATTAAAAATTAAATTTAAGTTATTAAAGTAATAAATAAGTTCCTCCTAAACGCTTGTTAGGGTTTCATAATTTTATTCGATCTAAGTGTTTGATTGAAGATTATTCAAAGACTTCAAAACGTTCTTCAGCTCTTCATTGAAATTATCACTTCTGGATACATTCTTCAGGAATTAAAGATATACAATATATTATATTGCCAATCTAATGTGGATCATGGGGAGTTAATCATTATGTGATATTTATTATATGATGAAATTTGATGCTGCAACCGTATCATTTTGGGATCAACTTGAAGTAATTCATTACTTAGTTTACGTGACAAATTCATCTCTATTATGGACGAATTATTTTAATTATTAGTCTATTATTATACGTACTTAACCTATATTATTGCTTATTCATATCCTTATTTATCTACTTCCGTCCTCTTTCCATTTCCTCCTACTATTTACCTATATGTGTTTTCTTTTAGTCTTTCCTTTGTCCTGTGGGTCTAAATTAGGGTTATATCTCTTAGTATATAAGTATGAGTACGATCACTATCTCCAGCTATTATTATGTAATAACCCATTATTGACATTGACATATGTTTTTATTTATACGTATATCTGTAGATTCCCTTAATTTTATACATATAGTCACCTAATGTGTATATTATCTTTCCACTAATTTCATTTCATTTTTTTCTTTAATTTATCACTAGTTGACCTAGTTATGGTCATATGGACTAACATGCAATTATCTCTTCTTTCTCATTACTTGACTCTACTTATTCATAGTTTACCATTCCTTAATTTACGAGTTAGGTTAAGTCCCGATCCTATTTATTTTCTGTCTTATAGGTTTCGGTTACTTTATCCTGTTACCGTGGGTCGATAAATCCTTTTCTCTATATGCCCTCGTATGTGATTGGTCTATATTACCTTATCATAGTTATATTACCTTTATTTTATTTATAATTTTGAGTGATTTCTTTCTCGTAGGTGATTATGTATACGTGGATTATCACAGTACGTGGAGACATGCCTTAAGCATATCTACTAGATTACTATTATATTTTATTTTGACACTGTATTACTTCTCAGTACTATTAATTACAAGTAATAAAGTACTAAATTTGTTATGATTATTGTACTCTATTATATGGATATCTACGATATTATAAATGGTTCTTCATTTAGTATATGGTAATATTGATATTCATTAGTATAGTATACTATACATTATTTATATCATGTACTCCCTTTATTATTCATCATGTTCTTATCATTATATAGTATAAATGTAATTTATCTTTTATGTAATATAGTTGGATTGTTATTATTATATTCTATTACAAATAATAAGTTTAAACATATCGGTACATTCTGATGTATATATTATCCTGTTACTTATAATTATATAGTTCAGGGCTTATCGTGCTCTACTATTACATATGTGTACAATTATGTATTGTACGTCTACTACGGATGTAATATATAATTTCAGCTTTTGATAAATACTTATCTTATTGATTAACGTGGCTCAAGCCAATTGATCAAGATGCGTTAGGGTAAAACATTAGAAACGTACTCATTATGATATAATGGTCATGGTAGTCTTATCTCTTGTAGATTCGGAAAATACTCAGTTTACGATCGTATTTGATTGGGACTATATATTATTTGATAAATATACTATCTTATGTGGAAATTAAACTGTACTCATTATATTGAGTGTATTTAGGTATAGTCCATAGAATTCTAATTAATTATTTAAGTATATTAACATTTTTGTTATGTATTTAATTTCATTTGTATAAGTGTTTGTATTTTGTTTTATACGTTCAAAATAACCGTAGAGTTATGAACCCCATAATATGCTTGGTAGTTTAAATAAAAATTTGCACTTATAACTTTAGTTTTCACTTTATATTTGTACAATCCATCTATATATATTATAAAATTGATAGAAGGTCAATAATATTTATTGATACTATATATGTTTTATAGAATATCAATAATCAGGTATAATGTTAGATGGGAACTTTTATACGAAACATTATGCTAATTTTATTTTCATTAATATACACTTTCATGTTAAGACGTGTACTAATACTATTTTTGTGCTCTATTCAACTGTTATTATGTATGCTATGTACTACTTTATATGTCTTATCTTAAGTAAAATATTTACAAACATATAATTATGCTTATTTGAGTCCTGCTGAAAGTACTTATTTAATTAATGTTTATTCTGTCTAGTAATGAAAGAACTTGTACTATATTGAAAGTTTATTATTAATATATTACTATATATATATGATATTTTATACTATATATATATCATTTATTTAGTTTATATATCTTAAGTATATATAGTATATAAGTATATTTCACTTTATACCTCACGTTCCGTGTGTTTATATTATATTATACGGCTCTGTTAATGTAATTGATAATAGTGTTAGTATTAATATGTTATATTATATATTATAAATACTATATATATATACTATATATATGTATCTACTCCATATATTATTATACTTTTTCATTTTATAATTATAGACTTTTATTTATTTTTTTTCCTTTGATGGTTCTGAAATATGGGCATTTCCGAATAATGCTTAAAGTCCGATAACATAATAATAACAGAGTACATCCAACATTGTTGTATTATCGTAATGTTTAATTAGCTCAGCCCCCTGCACCGGATATCTTCGACTGTTTTTCTGTGCTCACATAAGGAATCGCGATGCACGCGGCTGACACCGGGGGCCTGCGCCACAAATCGGGCATCGCACATAATAGGCGGGGAGCTCAACACACCATTTCGAAAGAT
>JABUQX010034842.1:0-7500 GCA_015478945.1 Trachelipus rathkii
TTATGCTCTTTATCAATCTTTATCTATATATCGGTACCTATTAATCAAGGCCATGATCGGCTATGATGCTCGTTGGGAACATAACCACTTAAGCATGGTACCATCTAGTTACTATTACTTAAGACGACGACCACTACGCTTCGAGTAGGCTAGCAACAAGGGGTAGGCTGTAGGGCGTCGTCGTCCGCCACCACTGTAGTCGTTGTTAGTTGATATGTGCTCTAACCATCTCCCAGGCTGTACTCGAGCGATCCAGTGCTTCTACTCTGGTTACATTATCTCTTGCACACCTTATCATATTTGTTTCCACTCGTGGATAGTTAACTCTTCCCAATCTCGTTGTGTTTTAGTCTTACAATGAGGTATGTGTAAATTACTAAAATTCTGGTCACATTTCACTTCTAATGCGCATAGGATCATAGGTGCTCATCTCCTGTTATCTTTTGGCGTTACGTCTGGTTGAATAACCCTTGATACGTGGCGAACTACAACTTTGTCGATCGCGTGAGCGACTACTTGAATAGGAGCATCTGCCTCACCTTGTGAGTCGTGGAGATGAACTAGCGTAATATTAATATAAAATAGTAATAAAGTACTGTATTGTATCATATACTATAACTTATATATATATATATATATATAATATTATATACGTTGCTATTCTTTGGAAATCTTCGTCAATATTTATACAAATCTTAGAATAATATAATAATAATATATACTTAACGCTTTATATATACTATATAATCATAGTTATAATATATATATAAATATATATTATTATTTATATATATAATTATACATTACACAATATGACTTAATATTCTTATTTATTAGAGGCTATGTACATATATAAGCTATAATATCAAAAAATAATATATTATGATAAACACTGTAGTGTCGAGATAATAATTCGTACTAATGAGGTACGACATTTGAAGTATTTATAAGATAACTCAATACAAACTAGAGAGAGAGAGAGGAGAGAGGAGAGAGAGAGAGAGAGCACGAGTATAAAATGAGTTAGCTTGGAAATCTGCGGATACTGTGATAATAGATATATAAACAAGGATAGTTTCTTATCTTTTATATCCAGAAATAACTATTTAGAAATTTACAATAAACGATAGATATAATTATAAAGAAATTATATTATATATTATTTTAATATTTATTTTAACTTTATATATATATATTATCAATATTAATATATATATAATATATATATATATAACGTTGAAATAACTTATTAGACTAAAATAATAATTAGTATTTAGCTCAAACTTAATAATTCATAGGTAAATAATTAGGATTATTCTAATTTATTAAAATAGGCTAATTAAGAAAAGCAATTTGTGCCCTAAAATAATCAAAGAAATCAACAAAAAAAAAAATAAATAAAAAAAATCAAGAAAATTCAAAAAATTGATTTTTTCTAAAAAAATGAAAAAAATCACATGCTGACCATAATATATAATATGTATATATACTGTACATAATATAGGTATATAATCTATATATATATATAATATAATATAGGAATAGATTTAATACCATATTACTAAATACATATATCTACTACTACATATAAAAGTGAATAACTTGATATAATTATATATATAATTATTCATTTTTAGATTATATTTTATTTTTTATATTTTATTATTTTAATATACTTTATTATATATTATATAATAGCTATATATAAAATAAAGTAAGAAAAAAAAAAAAAAAAAAAAAAAAAAAAAATTATTATATATATATAAGTATATATATATAAATAATATATATTATATAAAGATATATATATAATATTAATATATCGATATATTAATAATTAGATGCCATAGTGAGGTTCCGTCGCGGTCCCTAGAAGCTCATGGGGTAGATTTTCTGAGACTGGCGACGAGCTTTTCTAGCAACCAATAGGTAGATAAATGGGGCAGGCAAGGCTGAGGCTTTCACACTTTCAACGCGACCTTGACTTGTGTCATATTCTTTTCTGTTTCCGGTGAATGAGGTTGATGAATATATTATAATATATATTATATAATATATATATAATAATATATTATATAATATATATACTTATATATATAATATATATACGATATATTATATAGTAGATATATATTATATATATTAAATATATATATATATAAATAATAATTATGACATATATATAAATATATAAATATAATAATATATATATATATACTTATATATAATATATATATTTAAATATAATTATATAATAATATATATATAGAGAGTTACTTACTTTTTTATACTTATAATATTATGAGTAGAGTATTATGTAATAAATTAGAGGTATATATATAAGATAATATAATATATATTTATATATATATTAATAACCGATATATTATATATATATATATATATATATATATATATATATTAATATAACTAATATTATATATTATTATAATATATTTATATGATATATAAATTAGTATTTATATATTTATTTATGTATAGTATTATTATTATATAATATATATAATTCTATATCTATAGATATTATTTTATTATATCTGCTCAAGCTTAGATCTATATTTATAATTTTCGGTATTCTATATTGTATCTTAGGTATGGTCAATCATATTTAAATAGCTACGATTAATAAGAGTTCTAATTTCCAATTTTATCTCCTCTTTTCTAACTTAATGATTTATCTTTCACTTCATCGCATATCCACTCATATGCTGACAAATTCTCATTTTACTTCACTATTATACTTCTTATTTTTACTTACTTTCTTAAACAATTTTAACTTTCAATTTCATTACAACCTAATTCATTTTGAATCGTTAAATATTGCCTTGCATTCGAAATAGCTGGCAGGACGTACATCAGGGGACACGATGGCCCGTCAAACAAAATACCGCTTATCTATAGTTGGTGAGCACCCTTTAAAAAAAAACCCTTTCCTTCTTCGAGAAGAAGAATAACGTATAAAAGTTGTAAACAACGTTGCCAGTTTAAAATGAAATCTACAGAAAAATCTGTAGATGATGCCAGGCCTGTGAACATTTATATTTACAATGCAATTATGATGGTAGTTTTTACAAAAAAATTAAATTAAAATTTATCATGCGATCAAGAATATATTTATTTCTTCTTTATCAAATTTTTTTGTAAATAAGGTTATATGCAGGTTATTATTATTATCATATATATATATACTATATAGCATATATATATACCTATATTATATATATAAATAGTATATATAGTTATATATATTATAAATATATATATAAATACCTATATATATATATAATATATATATACTAATATATTAAAATATTATATATATAATATATACTATATAATATATGCAGAAGCGGGCAGTGATCAGAGTGGAGAAGTCGGCACAACCAGAAACGAAACGAATTATGAACGGGAAATGCAGGAAAGCCTAAGGAATGGAGAAGAAAACGAGACTTGCAGGTGTCATCAGGGAATGGCAAAGAAAAATCTTGGTAAATAGATTGAGAGAGGTACTAGGAAGCACGGACATACCCATGTGGGAAGCGAACGAAGTGAAAGCAATTAAGAAAAAACAGAGAAAATGCAGGAAGTGGCCTGAAAAGAAGAACACCGCACGAAGGGAGGAATATGTATCAAGAGACATAGAATGATTGGCAAGAGAGAATAAAGAGGAGGCAAAAAAGATGGAGATCAGAGAGAGAATGGCAGGAGATAATTTATACGAGAGATGTGGAGCGAAGGGAAGAAAAAGCATGTTTTAAGATGGCGAAGGCGTAAAGAAAACCAAAAAGCGTAACTAGAAATATAAAGATAGAAACGGAGAGATTCTTGTGATGACCGCAAGAAGAATGATAAGATGGACCGAATACCATGAAGATCTGCTAAATGTAGAATACAGGAACAAGGGAAGAAGCTGCAGATCAACGAAGGGAAGGAGGAAAGGAGGAGTGAAGGCGGAGAGATAACTGGTGGTTTAGGAATTACGGTGAAGAGTGCTATAATTAAAAAGGATGAAGAAGGGTAAGGCTCCAGGAGAGGATGGAGTAGCTGTGGATTGGTGGAAGAGGGAAGAGAGGAGCTGAAAGGGAGAATCACAGTTTGATGAACAAGTGTTGGAGAAGAACGGGAAGAGGTGCCGGAAGATGTGGGGTCAAAGGCATGATAATAATTAAAATTATCAAGGGGTATCTCAATGATGGCCAGGACCATCTGACGAAAAGTATACGAAAATAGAATTTGAGAGAGCGAGGTTGAGAGAGAAGGTAATAAAGAGCCCGAGACTCAGAGAAGAACAGTACGGGTATATTGAGGGGAAGAGGAACCGCCTGCACTCTTATCAACGGAGGGATGGTATGAAAAGAATGATGGCACTGATAGTCTAAAATAATTCTTTGTAGACCATGATCTCCACAAAAGGCATTCGATCGGTCGCAAAGGAAAAGCTCATGGAGAGCTATGGAAGAGGAATATGGAGATGGAGGGATAGATTAAGAAGGCGATAGATAAGATATGTATGAGAATGCAGCTGTAATGTTAGAACTGAGTGGAAGAGAACGATAGATGGTTGAGGTGAAAACAGGAGTGAGCAGGGAGTGTTTTTATCGCCACTGTTGTTTATATTATATTTAGACGTGGGGATAAGGAAAGTGAAAGAAAGACTGGGAGAATTTGAAGGGGACTAACGGCATATGCGGACGATTGGCAGTTGGAGCGAAGAGGAGGGGCGATTCGAGATGTTGGTGAATTTGTTTGTCAGGAGGAGTTTTGGAGGAAGCAGTTAGGAAGCAAGTGATGACGTTATTAGATGAAACAAGATATTAGAAAGTAACGGAAGGAAATTGAGCTGGAATTGTCATTATTAGTGTAGAAAGGAGGAGTGAGGCGGTAAATACCTGCTAATTATCTATCGTAAGGATGCTTTTAACAGAGGGGAGGAAGTGGAGGAGAGATCAGTAGGTATAAACTGGAAAAGTTAGGATTAATAGTATGAAGAGCGTATACCCCAGATGGATAGAAGCCAGAAAACTATCAAAGAATAGAGGTTAAAAGCTGATTGTGAAACTCTCCAGAAATTCAAGAGCCGTATGCGTCGAATAAGATCAACCGTACTCTGTTTTCACACTCCTGCATCATGACAATGCCCGACCACCATTAGCAGTGGCCGCAAATGCTTAAACTCTAGGTCAAATCACCCACGGCCTATCAGTCCTGATCGGTCCCCTCAGTAGTTTTAACTAATTTTCAAAGTTGAAGGAGAGTCTTCAGGGAGTGAAGGTTTGATCCAGATGATAAGGTAAAGAGAGCGGTGTTAGACTGGTTTCGGTAAACGTTCAAGACTTTTTTTCAACCAGTTTGTTGAGAAAGTTGGGTTACGTTTTGTCAGAAAATGTATTGACCGTTCGAGATATGTAAAAAAAAATAAAAAATGTAGCAAATCGCCATTGAATAAACCTTTTTTGAACATTATCTCAGTCTTTGTTTTCATTACCTATTCTTGCAGTGTAATAGATTTTATCAGCAGAATAAGCGTTCTTTCAGCCCCGAACTATGTGTGTACATGATAGAGTTTGCATGCAACAACCAGAAATTTACCATATATAATTTTCTGTTGTTTACGCAAAAGCATGCAATGATATTTGTCTCGTAGATGTTCTTCTATTAATTCGGCAATAAGGGCAGTAAGCGGACCTGATAAATGCTTCACCGTTCTCTATTATACCACGAATGATATTTTTATTGTTCAGTGGCTATGTCAAATACTTCTATGAAATTTAATCGATCATAGTGCATTATACAACTTCAAGAGATAAGTCTTGTGCTCACACGTCTTTGTTTCGAAGTCTTATCTTAATAGTATTAATTTACTTATATCTCTATCTTAAAAATATAATACTATTCGAATCTTTGCTCTAACTTTATTTCCTGTATCGTTTGAAGTATTCTATACGTTTATTGATTTTAAAGCTCAATAATTTTCTTTCCCTGTTCTAAATAGCTCTATCCTAGATGAATTCCGCTTAGCTTTTTCCAAGTCTCCTCCGTAAGATTTAAGGTTCGAAACGTAAAAAGGGGAAGTGTAAGAGAAGAAAGGGTCATATTAGGAGTTAATTTCGAGTCCCTCTTATGTTCAGAAGTAATCATCAATTTAACTACTTTTACAAATAAACTACAATAAAAAAGTGAAACATCCTTTGCAACTATTCTCGGAAACCCCTCGTTAGAAATTTTACCTCTTTTGCATCAACACTTACATGTGAAACTCTTTTAACCAGCTTTTTAATTTTTATTAATCTCCCTCGCTGTAAGTTAAGCGGTCGTCTTTTCTCACTGAATGGTTTTCATGTAGGGGTATGTGTGGTTTGCTTTGTCTTTTAAATCAATAAACAGTCCTTGGCTTAATGTTAAAAATTATTGAAAATATAATTCAAGTTGCTCAATTACCAATTTAATATTATACTATCGTCTATATATATATAATATATATTATAAAAGAATATAATATATAATATATACTATAATTAATATATATATATAACTATATATATATATATATATTATAATATAATATATATATTAATATATTTGTACCCAATTAGATATCATATAATAATAACAGAGTAAGTGTATATAATATGATATATATTATATATATCACATATATGAGCGTATATATATATTTCAGTAAATATATTATATACTATAATTAGATATTATAGGCACAGAACTAATAATATACTGAGTATATACTATCTTATTAATATATATATCCCTATTATATATATATATATATAATATATAATATATATATATATTATATATAATATATAATATATATAATATATAATATATTATAATTATATTTAAATCGTTGCTAAATCGTAAAAGGACTTAAGTCTTGAACGAACTAGGGCTTGGCATGAGGGTATGTTGTTACCTGTGTTAATGTAAAGTAGTAAGACTATGGAATGGAATAAGAGGTACAGATCTAAGGTACAATCTGTCCAGATGGACAATCTTATGAGTGTGTTAGGTGTGAAAAGAATTGATGAAATGAGAAAGGAACGTATTAGGGAGTTGTGAGGTGTGGAGAAAGGCATAAATGAGGTGCTGGTGCTAAACGAGAGTGCATTAAGAAGGTGTGTTCACATGGAAAGGATGGGTAATAGTCGGTTGCCTAAGCGGATGTATAATGGTGAGTGTGATGGGAATAAACATTCTGGAAGACCGAATAAAAGATGGACTGAGTCAGTAAAGGAATGTCTGAAGGAAAGGAATGAAAATTTGGCAGAAGTGAGAGGGTGCATAATAAGAGTGAATGGCGGTGTTTTGTAAGGGGGTATATGATTGTGGTCCTGGCTAAGGGGATGAACCCCACATTGACGAAATATCACAGTTAAGGTCCGTCGCAGTCTTGTGAAGCTGTAGGGTGGATTTTTTTTTTACGAAGACGATGGTAAGGATGGTAAGGGGGGGGGGAGGCTT
>JABUQX010034842.1:10000-20000 GCA_015478945.1 Trachelipus rathkii
ATTATTGACGTTGTCAAACCCTTTACGGGAGAAGGAGACATAGAGGCATGGATCCTGAAATTTGAGATGGTGGTTAGGTCTCAAAAGATAAAAAATAAGGAACACATCTTGCCAATGTTGCTTGAGGGAGAAGCGCTAGCATTACTCCTTGAGATGAGTGAAGAGGAGAAAAACGAATCAGAAAGGATAAAGAAAAAATTGAGGAAAGTTTTCGGAGAAAACCCGTTTGTGGCATTCAGAAAGCTTTGTGAGAAGAAATGGATGGGAGAATCCATGGATGTTTACGTTACAGAGATAAGAAGACTAGCAAGATGTGCAGGATTGAGCGGTGAGGTTATCGTGAAGCGGACACTAGTTAATGGCTTACCAGATAACTTTGCAAGTGAAATCTTTGCAATGGTTAATGTTGAAGAGTGTGAATTAGAGGAAATTCTACTAAGAGCAAGAGCAATCGCATTGACAAATAAAATGGAAGTCTTCGGGGGAAGTGCGGCATTTAAAAAAGAAAAAGAAAGAAATATTAATTTTTTTTCATGTGGAGGACCACACTTCATGAGGGAATGTAGAAGTAATCGAACGACGCATTCAACTTGTTTTAAGTGTGGTGAAAAGGGCCATTTTGCAAGGGAATGCAAAATTCAGAAATTCGGGAAACGAATTGGAGGAGGCTGCTGCGTCGGAATTAGCCCTCTGATTTCAAAAACCGGCATTCTTTTAAAAGAAATAAAATTGAATGGCAAAAGGGTGTTGGGTGCGATAGACTCTGGCTGCACGAGGTCAATTGTTAGTAGCAATATAGTAAGAGGAGATAGAAGAACAGAAAAAATAGTTGCGTTTGACGGAAGGAAAGTTGAAAGTGATGGGAAATGCTATGTGAACATAGAGATTGATGGAAGAAGAAAGAGAGTCGAGGTTATAGTGATGAAAAACCTAATGGCTGATGTAAAAATAATTTTGGGTTTAGATGTCATCACGGAATTTGGGAGAGTTAAGATCAACAAAGAAGGGGTGTTTTTTGGAAATCTTGAAGAGAAAAGAGATAGCATTGATAAAAAATGCAATAATGAAAAGGAGTTAAAAATCAATGACAGCGATTTTTCGGGAAGATTAAAATGCAATAATGAAAAGGAGTTAAAAATCAATGACAGCTATTTTTCGGGAAGATTTGATGGAAAACTGTGGATTGTAATTTGTAAAGTGGAAGTGGAAGAAAGAGGTATTAAAGAACAAGGTTGGGATTTATGGAAGGTCAATGAAAAGGGAAACAAAACTGAAATTTGAGGAAGAAATTGACAAGTGGATGCAGGAAGGAATTTTAGTACCATGGAGGGGAAGTACAGGAAGAGGGGTGCTCTCATTAATGGTGGTGGAGCAGGAAAGTAAGGGAAAGGTGAGACCAGTGATGGACTACTGGGAGTTGAATACGTAATGGGCCACACAGGGGATGAGACGGCTGTATGTGAGGAATAAATTCGGAAGTGGAGGAGGATAAGTGGTGGAAAGAAACTGATAGATTTAAAGGCTTCTTATCTACAAATCAGAATTGATGAGAGTTTGTGGAAACATCAGCTGGTGAGTTATAAAGGAAGGATTTTTTGTTTAACAAGATTAGGATTTGGGCTATGCAGCGCGCCGAGAATTATGACCAAAATTTTATGAGCTGTGAGAGAAAGGGATGATAGGATGAAAGAGGGGACCGATTCGTACATCGATGATATCTTAGTTGATGAGGGAAAGATATCCGCGGAAGAAGTAAGAGAGCACCTCCTGAAATTTGGACTGGTGTCTAAAGATCCTGAAAATGTGATTGGAGGGAGGGTCTTAGGATTGAAGATTGAAAAAAAAGACAAGCTGGGAAGAACGAGGTTTTTCAGAGTTGACACGATACCAGTAATACTTAGCTGAAGTTTTATCCTTCGGTTTTAATTTGTGGCTTCAATTTCTTTTATTTTATGGTCAACTTTTGTCAACTTTTATTATCGGATCTTCATCTCGTTCCCACCTTTGAGATTCAGATCCTTATCAACACAGAAGCTTTAACCGGATAAGTATTAGAGCATTAATTGGTACTGCATCTCATCCCACATTCATTCATATTACACCCTTGCTCCATTTTTTATATTTATGGTGCCACTCTGGATGGTGTTTGCTGATAGATGAAAAGACACCTATGTTTATATTTGCTTTGCTTACAGTATTGGAACTGCGATTCCTTGTATATATTTTTTTATTACATTTATAATAAACTTAAAAATTCAAATATCTTTCATTGTTCGGGGGAATCCCTAGTGTGTTGAATCGATTGAACTTGTTTACTAATCCCGCAGAATGCAACTGAAATAATTCCCTTAAAGTTTGCTTGACCGTTAGTCATAATAGCCTAATAATTTTGAGTTACCATCTCCATTCGTACTTCCCTCTCTTTCTGTCACTGATCTTTGAACTCTGTTTTAGTAAATTTAGGTGTGTATGTTTTAGGGGAAACTTTTGGGATTTAGCTGTCTTGGGTTTTTTGTTTGTTAGGCTTCCGAGGGCGCCTTTGTTTCCCCTTAGATTTTAGGAACACGGCGTCTATGCCACCTCTCTCTCCTTTACAACGGGAAAAAGGTGTCAAGAAGAGTTATTTTCAATATGCGGAAAGCTGGTTGGCCACTACCCAGTTGCAGGGTGGTTAAGGGTAGTGTGCAGTTTCCTAAAGAGAATTGCGGAAGGAAAAAGGTGGAATGAGGAAATAGGAGAAAAATGTACGGAAATTCTTAGTTAGGTCCTGGAGGAGGTGAGAAAAGGAGATCCTGTGAAGAAAAGCTGGTTTGTTGAAGAAGGGGAAAAGGGAACGATTTGGTGTGACGCGAGCAGTATAGCTTATGGTGTTGTACTTGGAAATAGGAGGAGAGATGGTTGAGGATTCGAGTTGGCTAAGAAAGAAGTCGGACTGTAGCCATTTCAACGTGGCGGAGTTGGATGTTGTGGTAAGGTAAAAGGAATAAATTTGTGTCTGAAATGGTGATTGAAAAACATAACAGTGATATCTGACTCAAGAACAGTTGTCAGCTGGGTGGATAATGTAATCAACTCAAGAAGTAGGGTAAGGACAAAGGGAGCAGCAGAAATGGTAGTGAAAAGACGTCTAGGAATAGTGTCTGAGCTAATAAGAGATTTTGAGTTAAAATTAGAAATCAAACTGGTTAAATCGGAGGAGAATAAAGCAGATAAACTGACAAGAATTTATGAGAAGTGGCAAAGGGGAATGAAGGAGTCTAACAAGGATCACTGTGGAATGTCAATATTGGAAATAAAAAGGTTACAGATAAGAATCATTGTGAAATAAAAAAAAACAATGTATGTGGCAAAAATGTTTGTGGAATCGAAAAAACAATGTATGTGGCAAAAATGTTTGATGAGGAGGTGAGAAGAGATGATGTGGCAGAATGTATCAGGAGATGTGAGAAATGCCAATCAATTGACCCGAACCCAGAAAGATGCGGGAGTGGTGAGCTTTGTGTGGAGCGATCGTGGAAAAGGTTGGCGATTGACGTAACACATTTTGGAATAGGAAAATTTCTATCAATAATAGATTGTGGAGAAAGTATATTCGCTATATGGAAGGAATTAAATGGTGAAGGGGAAAGAGAGATAGCAAGAAAAATGGAGGAGGTCTTCATTGAACACGGATTGCCTGATGAGGTGTTAGTAGATAACGCTGCATCGTTCAGATCAATTGATGTTAGGGAAATGTGCAGGAAGTGGAGAATAAAAATAAATTTCAGAGCAGCTTTCAGGGGAAATTGTAATGGGATCGTCGAACGAAACCATAGAACGATTAAGAGGATAGCTGCCAGATCGGGAATAAACATAAGGGAAAGCTTGTTCTGGTATAACTTTATGCCAAGGGTAGGCGAAGATGAAACGACATGCCCATTGAAAAAGAAGTATAATTATCGTTGGAGATATCCAGAGAAGGATGGTGGAGGGCTACTGAGAGATGAGAAGGCGGAGAGCAAATTCCATGTGGGAGAAGATGTGTGGGTAAAGCCAAATGGGGTAAGATGCACAACAAGGTGGGATGTAGGAAAAGTAACAGGATTGCTCTCCGACAAAAAATTAGAGGTGAATGGAATTGCGAGGCACGTGCTGGATGTGAGGAAGATCTATGTTTGATCGAGAATCTGGAGATTATTCGATCAGGAGGGCGTGTGTAACATTAAAGAAGAGTCTAGAACACGTCGAAAAAGGAGCTTACAAGGCGGGTCGGCGGAATGTAATTCTACTGATGAATTAGTAAAAATAAAATAGCCCAAAGTGTAAATATATTATGTTCCGGTCATTCCCTTAAATAAAAGATCTAATCGGGAGGTGATCAATCTAATCCTACTTACCCCATATTGAACCAAAACCAACCATCAAGTGAAATCCCCTCAATTATTTCCTCAACTCCCTAACTGAGCACAATTCTATAATGATTCATTCCTCGTTTATCAATTCTTCTCAATAGGCTAACAACGGACCCTAGATTGTCGCATCTGAATCACTTTGTACCTTAGTATTATACGATGCTTATTTCAGATATAGTTTCCAATATGCTTATCACATTAACAACACCGTCAAAAGCAACATACTTTATGTAAAACCGGGCTTGCGCCTGCAAGACTGTTAATCGCTTTACATCCAGCACTAGGCCGCGCCATTTTTTTCTTTTTTTATTTTTCTTTTTTTTCTTTTTTTTTTTTTTTTTTTTTTTTTTTTTTTTTTTTTTTTTTTTTTTTTTTTTTTTTTTTTTTTTTTTTTTTTTTTTTTTTTTTTTTTTTTTTTCATTTTCGCTACATTTTGTGCTATTAAACTCTGCATCATCCGTTGCCATTTTCATCCAACATATATCATAAATATTTAAACTCAGTATACGGCTGTTGCAGTTGCTCTCGGCATCTTAACATAACTTGACAGCGCTGAGGACTGTCGGCTCACTCACAACATAACCTAGCTCTTATAGTGGCTAGCGTTTTACTTTGCAACGCTCCTTTACACACTCCTGCAAATGCTTATCTACAATGCTACGCAGACCAACTGCTTCGTTCAGATTCGCGGGCAGCAACTAAAACCAAATCTCGCATATAATAGGTAGGGACCTGCGCACTTCTTTCCATTCTACCATGCATTTAACACGGTATTGCCTTGCGGCACGCGCCCCACTCTTTCTTTTCATTATACGCTATGCCATATAACAAATTTGAATAACCAATGAGAAGCATTACACATCTCTGGCTCTAATAAGCGCCGCTATTAATCTAAACGCAATCATTGTCGACTATTTATTCCTTGCAGCGCCTTCACTAACAGTACACATACATTCTGATTCCATTTCAGAAAAGCTTACCACCACACCTTCCAAAGCGGCTTCACTATTAATGCATGCATAGGCCCTGTGACTAATTCATAAAACTAAATACAATTTATTTTCTTCTTCCCTCTATTTTTTTCAAATAATTTGTCTGCAACTTAAAGATTTGATGCCACCATCTCTACGAACGCACTTCTTAAAGGGCACCTTGAATCTTCCACGCAAATCAGTCTTCAGTCACTTCGACCGCTCTTTCGACTAAAATACCGAGCATATATCTTCCCTTACAGGCACTCAACCTAATTCCGACTATATTCCTACAGTTTTAGGGCTTATCCCTTAGCCGGCTTATATAGGGTACTATACTGCTTTTTCTGCCTCGCAATCCTGGAGGCTATACTCTCCATAAACGATGTTACATAACTTTCAAATCCAATCACCATCTGGCTTCTGTGCTTGATCATTTCACGAGTAATTTCATCTATACCTGCTGATTTACCATTCTTTAACTTTGTCACTCTACCTAAGTCACCTCATCCCAAATAACCTATTCCTTCTGCACCATCAAACCCCCCACACAATTTCACTATCACCTCTTCATTACTGCCAATATTAATCAGATGTTCGAAGTGTTCCCTCCACACTTCCCTTACATCCATTTCATCAGTTACGAAAACCATTTGTCATCCCTATTCATTATTCTAAGCAGATTCCCCTTATTCTCATTCTTAAACCTTTCGCGCTTTCCTTCAGAAGAGCTTCCTATTCCCGCTTTTAAGTCCCCATGCATCCTCCTTCAAACTGTTCATTTACCCCTTTTTACCTCTTACGTATATGCATCTTTTAGTATTACTTTTTTTGCCTCCTATATAATTCGCAAACTCTTTCGTTTGAAACCTCATTCATTGGCTTTTAGGCACATTCAACAACGCTTCTTTTTTTACTTTTAAACGCTTGTATCACCTTATTGATTCCACCACTCAACTGTTAACATTCCTTATTCCTACTTTAGAACATCCACATACTTCTTTTGCACATGATAACAAACCGCTTCTTCATTTGCCTTCCAGATTTGGTTCAGTTTCAACTTGTTTTCACATTCCAACTTATTTGCTAGCGCTCTTAAATACTTTTCTTTATTACTTGTTCACTTAACTTTTAAACTCCTAATTCTAGCCCACTTCTTCCTTTATCACCTTCCTCTCCATCCAAAGCCCCCACTTAACTAATCTTACATAAAACAACAAATGATTCCGATAATCCATTCCTAACCCCCTCACTGATTTAACATCAACACATACTTCAACATCTTCTACACCAACACAAAATCAATACTATTTCACTTCGATACCATCTCTACCTACACCAACTCTAGTATACGTATGGATACTCTTGTTTAAAGAAAGTATTTCTTACTCTCTACCTTTCTCCTCACAGAAATCAGTCACCTTTCTATTACCATTATCATTTTCTCCCGACACCCCAAAGTCCAACTGTAAAAAAAAATCCTTGGGTGGGCAGATATGTGGCAAATGAACTTAATCTCCTACTCACCCATCCAAAACATCATTCAGATTATCCCAGAAAATCGCACTCTCTTCAACATTACTCTCAGATGGACCATATATCACAACCACACACAATGACCTTTTCAAACTTAAATTTAATCATAAGAGTTCTAGAGCTCACACACAACATCTACCATAGCTTTGTATCACAAGTCTCTCATCAGAATTACAAATCCTCTTCCCCTCTCATTCCTTACCACACCAGCACACCACATTTCACACTAAACCACTCATTTCCACCGTTTCCTTTCATCTTTGTTTCTTTACTTCCTTCTATTTTCCCAAGAATGGGAGTAAGGTGCGTAAAGAAGCATCGGAAAAGAACAGCAGTAGAAGAATATGACATAAATTCTGAACAAGAAAGCCCAGCCTTACCGCCCCCTCAGTACCATTAATTAGTGAGAACTCATCGCAGTCAGAAAATCCACCCTAAAGCTTCATTGGACAGCGATGGACCCTCACTATGGTAGATCGTCAATGTAAAGGTTCATCCCTTGGCCCAGGTGGGCCACAACCATACCCCCTCACAATCCCCAGCCTTTCATTCCTGTTATAGTTATAACTTGTCTCTCGCCTCTACCCAAACTCCATTTCTCTCTCAAACATTCGTTTAACTGACTCAATCCAACTTTTTCTTAGTCTCCAGCCGGTCGGTTCCCAACACAACTCGCCACTATACATCCGCTTAACCAACCGACTATCATTCATCCTTTCCATATGACCAAACCATCTCAACATACTTTCCAATTTATTCTCTCATTTACCCCTTTCTTCACAACACACAAACCCTCTAATAAGTTCATTCCTCATTTTATCAATTCTTCTCACGATCCTAGCATCCCTAAGATTGTCCATGCGTGAAACACATTGAACTTTAGATCTATACTTCTTTTTCCAGACCATAGTCTCACTACTATAAATAACACAGGTAACAACATACCCTCATGTAAGACGCTAGCAAACACTCAAGACTAGTCCTACATTCAACCAACAGATTAATTGCCACCAGCCACCTTCCTGCCGCATTCACAACTTTCCTACTTACACTCTGCATCGTCCGTTCCCTTCTCATCCAACATATCCTAAATATTTAAACTCAAGACACTTGTTCCAGGTTTGCTCACCCATCCAACATAACTTCACACTGAGGAGTGTCCCCACTCCTAACCATAACCTTACTCTTATCCACGTTACTTTCAGCCCCTCCTTTTACACACCCCTGCCAAATCCTCTACCAATCCTCTCAAAACTCTTCAGATTCGGCACACAGAACCAAATCATCCGCATATAATAGGTAGGGCACCTCCACTCATCTCCATTCTCCAGCCATTCTAACCATTTCCTGCTATCCCACTCTAATTCTTCATAACCTCATCCATATACAAATTGAATAACCAAGGAGACGACACAACCCTGCCTCACTCCGCTATAATCCCTAAACAATCACTTGACACCATTTATTCTTACACAGCCTTCACTATCGTCATACATACTTTTGAATTCCATTCAAGAAGCCTACTCAACCACACCCAAATATCACTAACACTGCCATAAACCTTCCCCCTATTAACTCTATTATACGCCTGTTGCAAATCCATAAAACCTAATACAATTTATTCTTCTTCTCCCTCATTTTCTCATCATTTGTTCAATGTAAAGATTTGATCGACACATCCTCTACCACTCCCTAAACGCACCTTGTTCCTTCACTCAATCAGTCCTTCATCACTCCGACACCCTCTTTCGACCAAAATGACCAGCATATAACCTTCCCTACAATACTGCAATAATATTATTCCCCTATAATTTATACAGTTTCCCCTTTTCTCCCTTACCTTTTCTTATTTAAGGGTACTATTACAGCTCTCCTCTAATCCCTTGGGACTATACCCTCCTATAAACGCTTTTATTACACAACTTCCAAAATCCAATCAATCACCACATCTCGCCTCCGTTTTGATCATTTCACCAGTAATTTCATCTATAACCTGCAATTTACATTCTTTTACAACTTTTTTCACTCATACCCATTACCATCCTCCTTACTAATAACCTCGATCCCCAAAATACCTATTCCTTCTTCGCGCCATCAAACGCCACACACATTCCATATGCACCTCTTTCATTACTTTTAATATTGTGCCGATTTTCGAAGTGTTCTTTCAAACATATCTCCCCCCTCTTCAACAACCCCATTTTCAAATTCCAGTACAAAAAGCCCACCTCCCTATTCATTATTCTAAGCAGATTCCCCTTATTCTCATTCTTAACGCTTTCGCGCTTCCTCCAGAAGAGCTTCCTATTCCTTGTAAGTCCTCATTCATCATCCTTCCAACTGTTCAGTTACCTCTTGTTTTCTCCTACGTATACACCTTTAGTATTTCTTTTTTCCTCTTATTATAATTCCAAGCATCTCTTTTGAAACTTCATCATTTGCTTTAGTACATTCAACCACGCTTCTTTTTTACTTTAACCGCTTTCATCACCTCTTCATTCCACTATTCACTGTTAACAATTTCTTATTCCTGTTTAGCACAGCTACATAATTCCTTTTGCACTACTAACAATTGCTCCTTCATTTGCCCCCGATTTGTTCAGTATCAACTTGTTCACACATTCAACTGATTTACATGCGAGCGCTCTTACATACTTATCCTTATTGTCCTTGGCTCACTTAACTTCTCACTCTTAATTTTACCCTACTTCTTTTCGTATCACCTTCCTCTCGCATCCAAGCCCCCACTAACTTAATTGTTACCAATAGAACAACATAGATTCGATAATCCCATTCCAAACGCCCTAATGATTTACATCCAACACATACTTCAACATCCCTTTCTTCACCAACACAAAAATTAATATAAGTTTGCTATTCGAGAGAAGTTGTGGGGAGATTTCTCTGATAGATCAGTTGATAATCTTGTGTTTAAAGAAAGTATACTTACACACATACCTCTCTCTTACAGAATCAATCACCTTCCTACCATTCTACATTTTCTCCCCCACCCACCAAAACCAGCCTGTTATACATCCCTTTTTTGTCACCTATCCAACCATTCAGGTCCCCCAAAACTATCTATCTGAAGCTCCTCTCACC
>JABUQX010034842.1:22500-43971 GCA_015478945.1 Trachelipus rathkii
TTGCAGCATTATATATTTTATTCGATCAATATATGTTTGACTGATACAATTACAATTTATCTGAAATTTGGGTGGTGACCACTTCTTAGTTTGGCCAAAGTTTCGGGTAAAAAAGGGGTAATATTTTTTTATTAAAATATTATAATATATATTATTAAAAATATTAAAATATGTGGTAAAAAATATGATCATATTTTTAATGGAATTAAGCTACCAAGACACATGTTTATGCCAATTTTTACCACCACAATTTTATCCTCACGTTAGTATTTTAATTACTAAATAGTAATTACCACTGCTATTTTAAACGTGTTTAAGCATTGTATTATTTACCACTATATATGTATACGCATATTTCTTCAGAAATTTATAATAAAAAAAAAAAAACACTGGAATCTATTCTCAAAATGTTACCCGCCCTTCAGTAATAAAATATAAAATCAGAGCAAAATGTCAGGGCACAAAACTGATAAAATGGTGCAATGTTGGAAATAAATATACGTATGGCTATTTAAGGCAAAAAATGGTGCGACGAATAAATTGGTCAATAACGAATTATAACTTATTATAAAGACAATCGAGAACTAAATATTATTAAAAAAAAAAAAATCTGGTCGATTAAAGGTGCCGGTTTTTTTTTCGAATTTTTTTTTGGCACCCTTTTTTTGCCTACTTACGAAACGTAAGAAAATGCTAAAGTTTGCGTTCGTTTATGTCAATTTTAGCACAAATTTGGTAAAATGCACCAAACATAAGGAATTTCCTAAAATTCTGTAAGGTTTCCTCTTTCCCGTGCTTACCGAAATTTTAAGGAAAGTGCTAACGAAAAAATCCGTTTATACAAATAAGATTGCCCGGCGGCGTGGTAAGTTCGCTTGGTTTGATGAATGTTTTGCATTTAGAAATTCAGTTATAAATCTAATTTCTTCCAAATCGAGATAAACTCCATCACAATGCGGTTGATTCACACGAAAGATAATTGTTTGTAATAAAAAACCATTGTTATTTTTTTTATTTTTCTTGTTTTTTTGTTTTTTTATTCCAAAACCACTGATCAAAACAGAACAGCTGATCAAAAAATTTTGTAAACAATCGGTCGATTTATGCCCGAAATTTTTTCGTGCTAAAACTGGATTAGCATTTCTTATCCAGCTTTAGCACAAATGCAAAAATGAAAGCGGCTTTATAGTAACACTCAATCATCATTTTATAATATTTATAAAAATAAATAAATTTTAAATTTAAAAAAAAAAAAAAGAAATTTTTCGGCTGTATTGTGTCAGACGATACAATAGTAGATGGCCAAACAGATGTAAAAATTGTGGACTAAAATAGGTTGGCATTCCACTGAAGCTCCACAAATATTTTTGGTTAGTCCTCCTAATTGCCGGAATGATATATAGCATTTTTCCGCTAACTGTGCCATTTCCACAACATTTTCCAAATTATCGCAATCGCAATCCTCAATTTATTTTGGTATTCCGCCATTGCGGAATTGCGGAACGCCCAACCTCTGATTGATATAAATATTATATATATAGTATATATATTATATATTATATTATATGATATATATATATAATATATATATAATTAATATATATATATATATATATATAATTATTATAATATTATATATAGTATATATCAGCCTCCAGATTTAGTTGTCCCCCTGTGATCTTACAAAACTATGGATAGCTAAAGTAAAAACTGGACAGATTCCTTTAAAATCAGCCACACTGAAATGGAGTAAAATGAAGACCAGAAACTGAAAATTAAATTTCCAGATTAAAATAAAATAATAAATAAGGTTTCATGTACGATAATTCTTTCGTTCCCCCAAAATTTTCGCGTTCACCGTCCTGAGACTGGCCCCCAATATTTTCTTTGTCAATGTTAATGCGAACAATATACACACACACAAACTCTATGATAGATAGAATGTTCTAGCAGGCGAAAGTTAAATTTTTTTTCTATATACTGAAGTTGAAAAGGAATTATAATTTTGTTTAATTTTTGTCATATATTTCTGACTTTTCCCCTAAAGTATTGAAAAAGATATAAAGAAAACTTTTATTTTTTAAGGGGGAAATATCCTGCGATAGTTTGAAGTAACATAGCGATTTACTATTTTCAGAATAAGTTTCATTTAATATAAAAATATTAGTTGCACACGTAATGTGCTTCAGAATTTACGAAAATTCGAGAAATGTTATTTCAGTTTTTCTTGGTTTTATTAGGTTGTTTTTTTTTTTAGATACAGGTGGCACCTAATCTGAAGGACTGGCTAGTATTATATATATATATATATATAACATATATATATATATATATATATATATTATTATATATATTTATGTGTTTAAATATATAGGATATATATATATATATATATATATATATATATATATATATCCCGTCATAGCGTCGGGCGGGATGACGTGGGCCACTTTGGATAACTTCGTCTCCCCACTTTCCCCTAATACAACTTTTAGGAATATCTTTTTTTCTGTAATCAAGGCCCTATTAGAGGTCATAAGCACACCAAAAAAAATAAAATAATGGAAATAATGATTTTTTTTATTGATGTGACAAGTTTCGCTCATTAAGACACACTTTTTATTTGAAGTGAAGTCGGACCACCATATGTGGTGCGAAATTGGGCCATCTTTTTTTTTTTAAAATTCCTCCTTTTATTTTAAAATTTCAATTTTATATTTTTAATTTTTACTTAATATCAGTAATGTGTTTATTTATATTAACATTTAGTAATAAGTAATTAAAATTTCGAATAATGTTTATTCAAATAAGAATAAAAAATTGATGACCCAATTCACCCCATTCGTAGGACAAATTTTGATACTTTTTTTAATTTCATATTTTCATATTAAATTCATTTATTATATTAATATTTACAGTTAATAAAGCTAACATAGAATCGTATTTAAATTAGCTATACGTATTAAAAATGTCAATAATAATAATGTCAATAACAATACCTAAGATAATAACAATGGTGGCCCAATTCAACCCCATCATCAATTTTATGGGGGGGGGCCGTGAATTGGAGCCAAGATTCTTGCATTGGATTTAAACAACTATATTGCATAGTATACACATAATAGATAAATTTTTTCCGTTGAGTTTATTTTAGGTTAATCCATACTCAAAACTGTATACCTGAAGAAAATAATTTAAAAGTCTGTCCATAACTTTTTCATTTCTTTATAACAGTTAAAAAAAACAACATTTTTTTTCAAAAGTGAAAGTTCTATTTAAGGACATTTTATACCCCTAATATATTATAGTTTTTTTAAAAAATATAAAAAACTCCTCGTTAGGAATTAAAGAAATAATCTAAATAAAACCTGTAGTACTACCGCGTGGCTAATTTATAATGAGCAAAAAAAAAAAAAAAAATATGTAAAAAACAATGATTTTTTTTTAATTTACAGTCACCCGTTTATGAAACTAGTACCATAGTGCCGGAGATGAGACTGGATATCCGGTAATATTCTTAGTTTAACTTCCAGCCGGATATCGGGTATCCGGCAATATAATATAGTATATTATATATATATATAAAGTATATATATATACGATATATAAATTATATAATAATATATACTAAAATTATATGATAGATATATATATATAATACATCCTTAGAGATAACAACAAACTTATCTCTAACTGAACTTGGAGAAAAGAAGAAGTCCAATTGAATTGACAATGACTCTCTCGCTGAACCTATCTTCCGAATGCCGTCTCTACCTGCAAAGGAAAAAAAAAAGAAATCACGAAAAATTGACTAGGGGACAAGTAAAAAAAACGAAAGAAAAAAAGTAACAATAAGAAAAAAAAAAAGAAAAAAAGCGGAAATTACTTTGATCTTTGGAACTTGAGAAAAGAAAAAAAGAAAAACACTACACATGACTATTACGACTGATACTATTAATAGTAAAAGAGGAAAATGTCAAAACGGATAGTTGTCGACAACGTAAAAAGGTAAAAAAAAAAAAAAATAAAATATAAGTAAAGAAAAAAAAAAAAAATATTACGTAAGAATAAATAAAATAAAATGAAATACAAAAAAAAATGGACAATACTAAATAAAAAAAAATTAAAAAAAACCCCAAAATAAATTAAATTAAAACATGTAAAAAGACTCAGCTAAACAAAAAAACATGTAATAAATAAACAAACAGAAAAAATAAAAGAAAAGAAATAAAATAGAAGGCTTAAAAATTTCGTAAATAGAATAAAAAATTGAAAATTAAAAGAAATTAAAAAAATAAAAAAAAAAAAAAAAGATACCAAAATTAAAAAAAAAAATTGAAAATAGAGATAAAAAATAATAATGTGACAAATAAACAAACATGGCAACCAAAAAAAATATAAAAAGAAATACAAAAAACAAATAAAAAAAATAAAAAAATAAAAAAAAAAAAAATAATATAAATATAAACAAAATATTAAATAAAAAAATAAAAAAATATGAAATTAAATAAAAAAAAAAATAGATAAAATAAAATAGTTTATATAAAAATAAAAATAAAGAAAAAAAATATAAATAAAAATGGAAAACAAAAAATTAAAGCAAATAGTTAACTTAAAAAATAAAAAAAGTCAAATACTAACATATAAAAAACCAAAGGGAGTACAATACACCGAGACCCATAAACACCGTAAATAAACTACCAAAAATACTCCCAAAAAGATACAAACATAATAGATAAGAATATATATAAAAAAAAATAGTAAAAAAAAAAAAAGAAATATATAATATATATAAAAAATATAAAATAAATAGTAAATATATATAAATAATAGTCCCAAAAATATGAAATAAAAAAAAATAAAAATAGAATTAAATATAATATATATTAAACGCTGAGTCAGAGCCATATTTGAGTTGATAGCTCTCTCGATAGAAGTAAATATTATTCAATTATCCTGCGGCAAGATGAGCGTCATAATCATTCACAGGTAAATGCGAAACCCCAACACGTGGGAAAACGAGCAAATATCGGGTTATAATAAATGCACGGAATAGAGTCCCAAGAAAAAAAAAAAAAAAAAAGAGAAGGCAAGAGATATTAAAGAGAAAACAGAATGCTCTAAGGTTTGGAAGAAGCTGGAAAAAAAAAAAATATTATTTTTAAACAAAATATCTCATACTGTCATAAAAAAGAAGAAGAAAAGGTGTAGAAATCTAGAAAATGAACGCTATCACGCACCGCACCCAAACACCCGCCCCACAGCATCGCAACCCACCGCCCAAAAACATATCAAAAATGAGAAAGCCGGCTTAGAAATGTAAAGAAAAAATTTTAAATACAATAAACTGTTGAAACTAAATAAAGGCTCGATCGGCGCGGATAATCGGCATCCAATCCACAAGAATACACTACCATATCCTATCAGTCCTAATCCACGCTCCCCCCCAGAAACAATCTTACAAAGCCATAACAATCCAACCACATAGCAAAATGATAATAAACCAAACATAATGAGAACCACCTCAAAGACCAACACTCTATAACCAAACACAAATTGACAACTTCAGTAGACCTATTAAATAAGCTAAACGGATATGTACTCAGAACACCTAAGCCTAAAAGAAAACAATATATTTTTCAAAGATATACTATAAAAGAAAATATAACTAAATAATAAAAAAATAATGAAATACAATTAATAGTAAAAATATATTAATAATGAAAAGAAAAAAACATAAAAAACCTAATATTACATCACTCAACAATATATATATATATCTATACTAACTCCAAAAAAAAATAAATAATATATAATAAATATATTATATAAAATATTATGATACTCTAAATTTATTTAAAAAATATAGCAAAATATTCTATTTTATAAAAGCTTCTTTTTTCAAACTTAAGTAAATATTTATATTCTTACCAAGAGTGTAAAACTTGTTTACAATTAGGATAAATACATAAATAGGAAAAAAAAAGTGAAAGACTATAAATTAACATGTTTCAAAAAAACATTTTTCGATCCTGTCTCTTATTTTAATAATATGTTATTGTACTGAAACAAAATTAGTAAAAAGAATTGTGTGCAAGAATTAAAGGAAAAAATAAAGATAAGAGAAAGGTTATTAAAAGAAACATTATGATACGAACCGTCATATTCAAAAATTGTCGAGACATATCGATGAGAGCAACACCAAAAACCGACCGAGACAAAAGAAAAAAAAGAAAAAAAAAAAAAAAAACCCATCCCCAATATAGCAATATAAAAGGAAGCGAAAATGATGGCAAGCATAACGAGAGAATGATTAATATGAGCAATTGCGATAAAGACATTTGCATAAACTTAAGAAAAAGAGAGAGAGAAAAGGGGGAAAAAGATAGAAAAAAAGGGTAGGCATGTTATTATAAAAAGTGTAACCAAACAGACTCTATCAATTTAAAGAAAAGATTATGAAATATCTCAACACGATATCAAATTTGTTCACAAAGCTAAAAAAACAGCCTACGTAGCTCATAGGAGCAAAAAGGCTAAAACGTCAGCAAAGCCGCCCCAGAATAGAAGACATAACAGAACCACTCAAAAGAGCATATAAAACAAGGCAAATAAAGACAAACATCACCAACAGCCCGAAGAAATAAAAAACCTGAGGAACCCCTCAGATACTATAGAATAAAAACGAATTAATAGAAAGAATGACGTACTCGGAAATAGACTAAAAGCCTAAAGAAAAAAAAAGAGACGTATCACAGATTATATCACAAATACCTGTTACAAATACTGATTGTGTGGAGTAGAAGAATATTTATATATATAATATATATGTATGTAATATAATAATAATAATATATAATATATATATTAATATATGTATATAAAATAGATATAATAATATATAGAGTAATATATAATATATTATGGAGCAGTAAAGAAGTTGTATAGTACCGTCGATATATGTAGTTGATCAATCACGGAGTCAAATAAAATAATAATAATAGTATATAATATATAAGAATAATATAAATATTAAATTTTAATTTTAAGATTAAATAGATATATAAATATAGAATGAGAAAGATAATAATTAAATTTATATATCTAAATAATAAGAAAAAAAAAAAATAAAGATAAAAATAGATATATATAAAATCAAAATAAAATTATAAAAGAGAATAAGTACAATAATTAATATATAGTTATAGAATCAAATGGCATAAAGCGCAAATGAAAAGCCAACCAAAACCAATACTTTAACAAAAGATCTTTGCTGCCGAAGTGAAAAAGTCGATATTGCTAACAACGAAGAGCCAAAAGATTACTCCAATGCCACTAGAGTTTATATATTCAGAGTGTTACCTCTTGCAAATGGATTCCTTATATAAATAATATATATATTAAATGTATAACTATATATTATATAAAAAATATATATTATATTATATATATATTAAATATAATATAATAAAATATATAATATATATATATAATATTTATAAAGAATATATTCCATATTTATAAAATAAATAAGAATTAAAAATTAAAATAAAAATTAATAAGAATTAAGATAAGTAAAATATCAATATTTAACTACAATATCGAAATATAGATAAAATATATCAATAGGTAGCTGATAAATTTTAATTATAATAATTAATATTATATTATTATAAATTAATGATTATAATATATATTATATTATTTTAAATTTAAAATATATTTAAATTATTAACTTTATTATTACGAATTATTATTTCATTTTTTATCATCTGCTCCTTTCATACTTCATATAATGCTGATAGCAATACCGTTTAAAAGGAAAAAATTTCAAACGTGGAATGCTAAGGTTACTCGTAAAATACTCAAGCACGGTAACTTACCAACTTACCTCCCTCACTAGGAACCAGTTACCGGGTATCCAGCTCTCCCGACTTGTAAAGGAATACCATACCATCTCACCGTCTGAATTATCAATAATCAGACAAAAAGGAGCAACCAGGCATCCAGCAATTTAAAAAATATCGTAGACAAATATGATCCACAAATGCAAGGACAGAAGAACGAACAGAGCAATATAATGAAGAGAATAAAAGCTTCTCATTGTTATACTTGGCATGCGTCAATGTAAATTTAAAAAATCGCGGCCCTAAAAACTCGCCGATCAAATTCATATTCTTGGCCGCCTAAATCTTTAAAAAAAAAATAAAATCCACGCCCCCCTCATCCCCGACTTACGAACTAAGTTTTTTAGAAAAAAATGATAAATAAGCGGCGGACTAAGTTTCCGAAGAGAGTTTCAAGTCCAATTAGAGATTGTAAAAAATTCCCTTCCTGGCACGTCGTTTCCCACTCTTACAAATTGCATGACTCAAATTTAGATCTCCCCACCTCTACATATAATATAATACATATATAATATATACGATATAGCGATGAATATATATATATAATAACATATATAATTATTATAAAATATATAATAATAAATATATATATATATTTAAATTAATAATAAATATCATTATATATATATAATAATATATATATAAATATAATATAATATATATATATAAAATAATATAAATAATATAAATATAAATAATATATAATATAGAAAATAAAAATAAATATATAAAAATTAATAATATATAATAATATAAATATATTATATAAATATTTATATATAATAATAAATAATAATATAATAAAATTATATACAAGAATAAAATAATTATTTAAAATATAAATTCAAATATAATAAATAATATATAATATGTAATAAATATATAATAAATATTAATAGATAATATAATAAATAATATATATATATAATAATATATTATATATATAAAAAAATAAAAATAATATAATATAATATATATAGTAAAATATATAATATATAATATATATATATATTATAGAGATAAAATAATATAAATTAGAATAGAAATTAGATAAACACACCTTGATGGATAAAAAGTACATATTAATACGATATTATATATATTATAATAATATATATATATAAACATATATATACTTAATATAATTATAAACATATATAGATCTATATATTACTAATATATTATACTATAGTAATAATATATATATATATATAATATAAATATAATTTATTATAATATATATATATATATGTATATATATATATATATATATAGTATACATATATTATTTATCTATAAATAAATATATAATAATATACAATACTAAGTAAATATATAATAATAACCATTAATAATTTTTTATATATAATATACTATATATATATTAATGTAAAAATATTACTTAATAAAATACTAATATTATTATAATATATAAATATATATATATAATATAATAAATAATATAAAAAATATATACAAATATATAAAATAAAATAATAATATATATATATAAATAACATTATATAAATAATATATAAATATATCCTTAATAATATAATATAACATAATATATATACATCACACTATATTCAATTTAAAAATGCAGAAAGCTACTTAAAATCCAAGAGTAAACTCAATTTATTAACACATGTAAAAAAAATTCAGTAAATAAAAATGTTTAAAAAGTGAAAGTAATAAGATAGAAACAATATTACCCCAAACTTATCCCCACCTAAAGAGTCATTTAGATATAAAATCATGAAAGTGTTCCCCAAAATATGTACATTCACTCCGTTACAATAATTCCCCCAAATAAATAATACCATTAAAAATATATAATTATTTAAATATAAAGAAACAGTAAATTAAAAGAAATAATAAAACTTAAATAACTATAGAAATTAAATACATAATCACCCTACTTACTAATCATAAAAATAATGATCATTCTTCCTTATAAAAATCTGAAAAAATTACCTTAAAAAATATAAACAACTATTCTCAAATTATTCAAAATATAAATTCCTTAATTAAATGTGTGCTTACCATATTTAATAATTTATTTTTAGATATCGTTAAAATATATATATATACTATAGATATATATATACTATACTGTTATATTATAATCTATAATGTAATCTACTCACTATATAAAAATACAAAATATAATACTCTGCAATAATATATATATAAGTATAATAAGAATCACTACAACTTACAACCCCCCTAGAAGCTAACCCTGTAGAGCGCTAACTTCACTTATTCGTATCCTAAAGACTCCCCCCTTTAGCTTCCCCAGACGCGTCCATATCTCTGAGACCCTCAATCGAGCTCAAACTCTCCTCTTTACTACTTCTCAACTTGGAACTCTCAAGGAAATGAGCATCGATCATTTTGCCAAAACGCGGAGGTATGAAATAGTTCTATTTCACTCTTATTCTTATCTATCATTCACCTCTCCCCAAAAAACCCGCCCCTCATCTCCAACACCCCCCCTTATATTCCGTCTACCCTCCTCTAGTCGTTCCACTACCCTCTCCAAAACGTACATAGTCGCCAACTGATTCAACTATGTCTCTTGTCATACTCCATATCTTCAATATTAAACGGTTAACACACCCGAAATCACCTTTCGACTACGAACATTTCTATCTTCAAATTATACTCCTACATCTCCCCATACGAACATCCTACTTATCCTACATCCTTCCTCTCTTAAAATACTCTACCCAAGTATAATATTCACACCACATCAAATTTATATATAATAATATGATAAATATGTTAATCTTTAATATATATATACATAGTTTATAATTATCATAATTATTTAATAAAAAAAATTAATAAATTACAACATCTTAATTAACATAACCATTTAATTAACATCAATAATCTATTTAATTTAACACACAGCTTAAGATGATACTAGTCTCCATTTCGTACAATTCATCTGTTTTCACCTCACTTTCGTACTGAAACGAGTTACTTTTTTAATGGTTTAATTTAAGCGATACTTGTTCGTATTTTTTTATTGTCGATTATTAAACAGACATAAACACATAAAATAACACAGTTCTGCAAATATACAGTTAATATGGAATTTAAGAGTATGATCAACAAGAAGCTCAGCGAATACAAAGATAATAATGATATGATGAGGGTAACTCAATGTGTTAAATATTTCACTACCATTAAAATATTCTTCATCCCATCGTTCTATAGCCATAACAATATAAGTATATAGTATACTTTGATAAAAATAATAATATGGATATATATATTATATACTAGATATATATATAGATATAAATAAAATAATAGAATATCTAGGATAATATACAATATAATATATTAATTAATATACACTCCATCTCTTTACGTTAGAATATATAATATAAATACATAACCATAAATTATCGTTGAATTCAGTATAAATCACTATCCTTATATAACTAAATACTTTCTTAATCCAAAAAAAACTATATATAAATATAAAATATATATATATTATATAATATATACTATATAAATATAATACATAACTATTTTTATAAACCCTAGATATATCATATATATATCCAAATAATAGATGAGGAATGCAATTAATTTCTAGGAACCCTCCATAATATATAGCATAGTACGTGTTCCAATTATTATATACCTATATACTTGATAAAATTTTATATATTTAACCAAGTAAGCTCATATGCGAAGGTAAGTTTATCTAAGAACTTGAGTCGTTTATAGTGAGAGTACTACTTATATTCTTTAAGACTATAATGGTCACGTAAATGCCACAGTACATAGATTGATATTCCTGTAAAAAACAGCGACTTTAGTGCCGTCCTTCAAACGTCTTGCATTGCTATGAATGTTTCGTTATTTATACATCTGAAATCGTAATAGCACGGATAATAGTTGCATAATCTTAAAGCTGTTGCTGGGTAATAAACATTTGACTGTTTTTGCTCACTCTCACTAGTTGCCATAGTTGAATTTCTTATATTTATATGATGTCTCAAGTATCTTTATAGAAGGTTAATCGTTCTTTTCCGTCATATTCACCCAATCTTGAAATGAAGATGCGTTAGTTATCATTTGCACTTATTCCTCCATCATGAAAAGGCAGTCCACCTATCTTTTTCCATCTTCTCTATCGACTTCTAGCTATATGAACTTAATATTTTTTATGTTTAAGGAATTAAACGACACGGTTATATCATATTTTAATCTTTCAATGATTGAATCATTTAAATGTAAATAGTTGAATAGATATTAAATTAAAAAATTAATATAGCAATTATTAAATATAATCTTATAATACTGTATTTATATATGTTATTATTATGTTATTTTAATAATTTTAGAATAAGGAGTAATTAAACATTAATTAAAATACAAAAATAATTGAAAATGAATAATTAATAAAATAACATAATTAGTATCTTATTACAATAAATTATTTAGGCTTACTGTTATGAAATATATTGTTCCACATATCTAATATATATAATAGTATATAGATATATAATAATATAATAAGTATAATAATAATATATAAATAATATATTATTATAATAATATATTATATTGTATATATATATTATAATATAGATAATATATATATATATAAATATAAAATATATATATTTATATAAATATAGTAATATAATATATATAATATAATATAATTATATATATTAATGAATATATTAATAAATATAAATATATAATATATATAATAATATATTATAATATTAAATAGTATATAATAAATATATATAAAATATAAAAATTATAATTATATATATATAATAATAAGTATATATATAAAATATATTAATAATATATATAATATAATATATATATTTAATTATATATATAAATAATATAATTATATATGATATTATATTATAAATATTTTGTCACCATATATATATATATAAGGAGTATATATTACTTTGTCCAAAACTGAATCTTCACCATTTATAGATAGCAAAAACAATACTGATAATGTATTATAATTTGCATATGAAATAAAATTATTTCTTGATAACTATAAGAACACTAAATTTCAAAATTATGCGAATTTCTATTAACTAAAAGAAAAAATAATAGAACTTGACATAATCATAAAGAAATGAACAAGAATACTAGACATCTGTAAGATTTGATAAAATTCTAAATAAAGTTTGTTTTCTTTACTCTTGGAAGATTTTTTACTGTAAGGAATTTTAAATCCAATTCACATATTAACATAAATGTATACAGTCTATATATAACTGTAAGTGAAAACTAAATAGTATAAATACAAATATATTCATAAATATAAAACACGAACAAAACAAATAAAATAATAAAAAAAAATGCCACTATTCCTAATTAATAAAATAAGTAAATTATAAAGGTACTTATATATATATATAAGTAATTAATACACATATAATAATGTACTTATGTTCCTACCTCAATGCAAATCCTAGAATATAAATATATATCCCTAGAGCGTAACCTCGGAACCCGCGCCCATCACATGCCCACGATAAATTAAAAGGCAAAATTATATCATCCGATATACTAATAGTTATAATAATACATAGCATTCATTTAAATTCATAATTCTTCGTTGTCTGAACGTAAATCAAAGAATCTAAAATGCCATTATTACATTTGTGAGCGAAAAGTAAACAAAATATTACATAAAGTCTACTGAAATAAACGATATGAAAATGTATGAAAATAAACAAGTTTTAAAACGAAAGGAAAATAGCTCATTCACAATAATAATAATTTTCTTATATTATTATTATATATAATTCATTTTATAGCCAAATATTTAAGCGTAAAAATCTGTACATAATTACTTGTTACAATTATATATAATTTAAAAAAAAAAATATTTTATAACATAGAATATTTCAATCATTAATATCATATCTAAATAATTAAATATCATAATATATAATAATAATTAATAAATTTAATAAATAACATAAAAAATAACAAAAAATAATAAATAAAATTTAAAATATATAAATAAAACTAAAATAATTAAAATATAAATGAAAAGTATATAAATAAATATATTCATATATAATATAGCTAACAAGATACAATGCTAAATAAATGTAAAATTTTTAATAATATAATAAATAAATTAAATAAAAATAATAATTAATATGAAAATAATTAATCATAAAATAATAAATTATATAATAATAAAAATAATAATAGAAATAAAAAAAGAAAATAACAAATCCCATCTGAATCATGAATTATAAAAAATCAAATAATAGAACAATTAATAATTATATTAAATTTAAATAAATAAAATAATAAAAAATAAATTAAATAGAATGATAATAAATTAAAATATATAAAAAAATATAAAGAATAAAAAAATATTAAATTGAATAAATATAAAAATATATTAAAATTAAATTAATAGAAAAAAAATGAAAATAAGTGTTAATTTAATATATTATATTGTGTTGAATGTATACTTCCCAAATGAAATGAAAAGAGGTTGCTACAATAGGTTGCTACAATTTAGAGAAACAAATAAATAACAGTGTGCATCAATAATAAATAATAATCAAAATAATAAATTAAAGAAAATATACAATAATAATATTAAATATAGTGACAAATAAATCAAATAAATAATAATAATAAAAAAATAAAATAATAATGATAACGATATCCATAATGCACTAAACAATAAGCTAATCATATATATATAGAATGACTAATCTAGGAAGAAATACATCCAAAGAAAATAATAAAAGGTAACGTACAACCATCAAAATCAAAAAAAATAAAATTATCAAGCACAAATACAGTATAAGTCAAGCCGTATAAGAAACAGAGAATAACATTGAAATGAGATATGAATATTACATTTGCCAATAAAAATATATTGAATAGCATTCTCCTATCGGAAATGCGTGTTGATACTTAAATGCAAACATCTTCACCTCTTATAGCACCAAAGTAACAACTATACAGTCCTACTTCCTTTTAAAATATCGTCCTATCTTTTATACTTATCAAGACTTAAATAGGATGGAAATAAGCAAAGAAAAGTCCCACGATGTGTGAGACCATCGTTCCATTTTCCAGGACTACACCAAAGTTAATTTCTATTAATGAACAAAGAATAATAAATCCAGCATCATTCGTGAATAATTAAAAAACTAATGCATGACCCAAAATCTCTATCAAACTAAAATGGTAACTCAAAACACTTTTATCTTCAATCTTCAATTACAAACTGACAACTCTACTCAACATCAAATTACTAATAATAATAAGTATAACAAAATAAAAATTCAAAAACAATAAAAAAAGAAATTGAATAAAAATTTTTGAGAAATTAACATTAATAATTGATAACAAAATAAATAATCCATGTAAAAAGAACATAGAGAAATATTTTTAAGAACAAGATAAAACAAAAAATATGATAAAATAACTTCTCTAAGTGAATATGGTAACTAGAAAATGGGTAACTATAAAGTATAAGAATAAACTAAAATCAAAATAACTTCTTTTTCTTTCTAAATTTATAAAAATACTATAATTATATTAATAATTAATATAAAATAAATATAAGTAACAAAAATATTCCAAGAATAATCAAACAGAAAATTCAATAATAAAATAAATAAAATAAAAATAATGAATAAATATAAAGAGATGAAAATAATAAAACAAAATAAGAACGGAAATAACATAATAAATGAAATTTAAGTTATATATAGAGGAATAAATCAAACAGAGGGAACTGACGAGAATTTAGATAGAAGTTCATGACAATATTGTACCCACGGAAACATAGCGCTTCATTTCTAAGACAGAGATTACAAAAAACAAAAAATGGCCACTCGACCGAATCAGTCAACACACAGCTAACCATAATTTAAAAACATGTTTTAAAGGAAAAACCCTACAAACAGCCAGTAACGTACGCAGGATTTAATTCGCCGTATGTTGGCAAAGTAAGAAATATTAAACCATAAATTAAAAATAAAAAAAAAAGCAAATAGTAATATATTGATATGAGAAGTGAAAGTGACCTATAGATCAAAGGGATATATACATGGACAAAACGTCAAAATACTAATGATACTAAGAACAGGACTATAATAACCACTCGACCCCACCCCCCACTTTCATACCAGAGTATATCATCAATTCAAATTATATAGGGATTGATAACAAATATTAGTAACACCACAAAGGGTAAATATATATAAGGTGAGAGTATAGATTATCGTAGACTATGTAAAGACATAAAAAAAATAAAAGAGAAGTAGAATAATCTAAAAACTCTAAATCGTAAGAAGGAAAAACTGAGAAGCGATCACAATAGCACGATGTGAGTTAATCAAGGACATAATATATTTTGCAAAAACTGATTCAAATAACTAAAGAAAGATATAAAATTAATAGTAAATACAAGAAAGCAAATAAAATAGAATAAAGATAAAATATTAATAATAAAAAATACATATAAAATGATGTTAAAATAGTTCACATATTCATAAAGAGAGCCGAAAGTATTCACATAATTGATCAAAAAAATAATTTTCTAAAATAACTATTATAAAAGAGAAAAATAAGAATAAATAATTCCCTGCATCACACTTCCTCATATAAATATATTCTGCGATAAACGTGATAGTCCCATAACCCAAAATCATTTAAACTGAAACCACGCCATTCGTTCGATGGGGTTCTAAAATCAAATAAAACAAAAAAGATAAAAAAATCAAAAAGAAGAAAAAATAAAAGATTATACTAGTATATCACATAATATACACGTTCATATCTATAAATACATGATTAGTTTGAAAAGAGAATGATAACAGATATAAAAAGGCACCAATATTATCGTGCACATAAAACACGAACGAAGGTGAAAGATAAGGTACCAGATGGAAAAATCTTGACTCCTGTAAGCTCTAACAGCTGATTAATATATAATGCACAGATTAAAAATTAGGGGATATTGGTGGAAAATAATAAATAGACCTATCACGTATGGTTGAACTAACTAAAATTAACCTATGAGAAAGAGCGAAGGGCCCAGATGGATAGAGAAATTCAGAAAAATAGAAGAGGAGCAGGAATGGAGTTGGAAATATAAGGATGTTATTTGCTTAAGATAATATACATGGAATAGAGATAGAACACACACACATAAACGCAATTACAAAGAATGTTCATATATCTTAGAATAAGATTTTATTTTTTTTTATTTCTTTTATATTTTTTATTTATTTATTTTTATTAAGTTAATTATAGATTAGAATGATGTGAAATTATTTATTATTTAGATAATGTTATATTTATTTATTATTTTTAATTAATATATAATGTATATGTATTTATTTATTTTGTTATTACTATTTTAGTTAATTTATTTATTATTATTTATATTATATATAATTATATATTTAAATATTTTATGTTATATGTATATATAAAATTAAAATATATAATTATATAGATAAAGAAAAAGTAATAATATATATATAAGAATTAATATATATATATAATATATATATTAGAGATATATAGATATATAATAAGAATATATTAAGAATATATTTCAAGATAATATATTAATATTAAATAATAAATATGAAAATATATTATATATACTAGATCATTTAGAATATATATATAATAAGAAGTAGTAAATATTTATTAATATAATAATAACGAATATAAACCACAGAATAAGGTTAGAAGTAATTTTGGAAGACCTGGTCTCATACAAGATTTCAACACTGATGAAAAGAAATAAGTGATATGCATGTATATAAAGATAATTATGAAGATAATTAATGTAATGCAAAGGAATCTTTTTCAAAGAATAATAGTATATTATAAGTCTTTTAAGGTACAAGATGGTATTTTTAAAAGGATATGGTAAATAGAAGAAAAAGTAAGTGGAATCTGGCAAGTCAGAGTGAATTATTCATGATGAGGACACGAGCTTGACCTTTATTATAAAAACAAACTGACGGCGCGTCTATACATCTTGATAAGTGGATTAAATTATTATGATTAAAATCGACAATATGACGATACGTATATATATATTATAGATCATCTATTATTAATTATTATGACTATTATTTATTATTCAGATCTTACTAATTATTATTTGAAATTATTTACATTAATTATGAAATTATAGAATGGGAGTAAAACAGTAAAATTTAAATGTAATCTAGAAAAGAGAGATATAAGCTATCATAGAATAGTTAAAGAAATTTGATGGAAGAGGAGAAAAAATGTGAATGATCAGGGAGTTGTGTAATGATTGGATTTTGATTATTATTAAATTGTCACAGTTTATGCATGGATGTGTAAGCAAAGTAACACGTCACTTCGGTATTGAAGATGATACGTAGAAATAGATAGAGTATTAAATGAAGTATATCCAGGCAAACCGACCACTGCTCGAAAATGGATTCAATATGCCGTATTATAGATCATAGAATATACGAGGCGAGTAATCCACGTTACGAAAGATGCCAAATCAAAACAAAGTGTGACTTTGAATTGGGTAATTGGAAAATGTCAAAATGGCTCAATGATAGCAAATTCTATATGTATTATCTATTATTACTCTCATTGTAACACGAATGGACGGCCAGCCTATATTACAGTTTAAAAGAGCACCCCAGGCCAATAAAAAAAGGGACGGCTCGAATACATAGCAGAAGGAAATAAAGCGGGGGAAGGGAGCAAAGCGAAGGTGGGGAAAAACCTGGGGCGGGGTAACCGCAGGTCCCCAGGCACACAAGTATATCAGGGCCAGGGAGCAGTTGCAAGAAAACGGGGGGAAAAAAAAAAGGGCGAGTGGTGAGAAGAAAGACTGATGGTGGAGAAGGGGAAAAAGATATAGATGGGCCAGCAACAAATATAACGACACACAGCGGAGTAGGAGGCAGCACAAGCACGGAAAACAGAAACAGGAAGCCAAGTGGGGTTAACTACAGTAACAATGCGGCACCAACCGGCCCGCAACCGCACCACTACGGCCCCACACGGACACCACACAGCTCGCACCGGGCACCACACTGGGCCCCACGCCGGGGCCTGATCCAAAGACCGCCAAGACCCTGCGCAACACAAAGAAGGCCCGGCACTGCGCGCAACACCGGCCGTGCGCTGAAAAAAGCCCGGGCCACAAACCGTCGCCGATCGTATGAGTAATTAAATAATTTCGCCTCCGGGCTGACTTGGTCGCGACGGGCGGCTGGCACAGCAGTGCGGCCCAGTCACAGACCCCAGCAAGACTCCGCAAACGCAGGTACGTATTGGAACCATGTAAGGAAAGTCGGTAGTTTAATGTTGTCAACATTTATAGTATTAGATGAGGGAAGAAGGAGTCTAAGTACTAGCAAAGGGAAAAGATCAAGCGATTATAAGGAAATAGTAGAGACAAGGGCAAATAGTGAAGTCGAATCGACCTAAGTGGGCAAAAATTAATGGCAGGCAAGCATAATTATTATTATTTTATTGCAAATTAATATATCTGCGGATTAGCAACTGGTAGCGAGAGTCAGTAGCTATTAATTGATATAGTGGAAAGTAGCTGTATTAATCGAGCGGAGTGACGAGTCTAGGAGGGTCAGTATTAGTAGGAGTACGAATTCACTAAAAAAGTAGTTTAAACACAGTACACACCCAGCTACAGCTGAGACCTCAAAGCAAGCGTGACCGAAAAACAGATAAGTAAAACACACCGCACGAAAGAAATCTTGAAAACCAAAAATTCCAGCCTGACGCTCGCACTTAGCGCCAAACCCGGACTCAGCTGGGCAACGTATCGAAATCAACGGAGCAAGCAGGTCCGCTACAGCCTCAAAGTACAATCCGAAGCAAAGCCCGGGTACAGAGCTCTATCAACCACCACCCCCTAACCTTGAATATAGTGGGTTAAAGTTTATCTATAGTGTTTGCGAAGTTTATATATAATTCATGGGTAAACTCATGTAGGCAAGACTCACCTGCAAGCAAACCAAACTGTGTACAGAGAGCATGTAGAGTATTACCAGGAAAACTGACTAGATTCGCACGTAAAGATATGAACAGTCTGAACCTATTAAAATTTTCTAGTTCTCGCATACTGATCTAGTCAGCGAGAAGACGTCACAATTAAAAACGCCTACTGACTGATTTACTACACAAGTGTAGTAATATCCTATGAGGTTAGTCAGGGAGCAGCATAAAAACTAGATTGTTAAGGTTGCTACCCTCATGACAGAAAAAGGAGCATAGAAATGCAGGCCATAGGACCTTCAAAGGAAGGAAAAAAAAAAAATCATAAAAAAAAGATAATATATAATAATAAAAAAATAAAAAAAAAAAAAAAGATTTGAATCCAACCAGCAAAAATCCACGGGGTACCTAACGAGGTCAAAAGCAGGAATAGATAAGAAGGGGCGCAAAAAGTGAAACATGGCCAACCCACGGAAATAATAAACCGCAAACAAAGATGACGTTATCACAGGGTAAGCCAACGTGCATAAACATTGAGAAAGCACCATAACTGGGATTTTGATATTATTGGATATATATAGGTGTGAAAAACGCATAAAAACGTCGCTAGATCAGCGAAAAAGCAGAACCTGATAAAAGGCCTACACCTGACATGTAAGGACCGGAGAGGACAAGTATCCCGGAACAGGACCAAAATTTAGGGTGAAAAGAAGAATAGATAAGATCAACGAAACCCCTTAGGTATGTAAACAAAAACCGAACTAAGAGATAAAAAAGAAAATTGAATATTAATAGGATATGTAACCGATAGAAAATATAAACTATTAGTATAAGTCTTGATTTAGAATAAGAACTGTACAAAATATAAGCTCATAAAAACTAATTATATAATAACAGTAAAACAGATAAATTGATGCCGGAAACTCACGCAAACATTAAAATAAGATATATAATACAAGACGTATTATGAACTCATATATAATATACAGAAACGATGAATGAATATAAATAATAAAATGGTATAGATTAATTAATTGTTAATAAATAGATACAATAATAAATAAGATAATATCTAATACAAACATAATAGAAATAATATTCACAATTATATAATATATAAATATAAAGAAAGAAGAATATATATAATATATAAAATGATAGTAAATAACAGATAATATTAAAGATAAGAATTAATAGAAATATTAGGATACTGGTACAAAGAAAAAGAATAAAAAAGAGGACCAACAAGATACTCGGATGATACCAAGGCGTAGAAACGAAACGATTACAATGAGCAAAATAGGAGTAAGCCCCAAAAAACGGAAAAAAGAAAAGCGTGGTTGACTAAGACAAGGGAGGAAGAAGCAAACAGGTCAAGAAAGCAAAACAGGGGGAAAAAATAAACAGGCAGCAGAAATCTGGAAGGCGCGAGGCCCGAGTCAGCGGGAGAGGGAAACAAAAGCGCGCCGCATAAGCCAAGGGAAAACGCCAAGGAGACGCGCCACGAGAACGCTCGAAGGGGCGACAGCTGCCG